>OU696583.1:4336249-4608749 GCA_916048095.2 Sacculina carcini | reverse complement strand
TGTGTGTGTGTGTGTGTGTGTGAGTGGTATATCTGGTGACCATAATGGAGTGATTTGGCGCAACAGCATAGTTTTTGTATTTTCTGTTAGTGCAGTCACTGTGTCGCCCACTCGCTATCAGCAATAGTGAACACGCACACACGCATACATACATACATACATGCATTCACGCATACACATTCACAGAAAGAACAAAACAGAAGTGCTAATTGAGGATGCAAAATTGTCAGACGCCCAGCTTGTATTACGCGAAGATTTTCTGCTTCTTGCGCGCTGAAGGCTAGTGATAAATTCACTCAGACGTAGAAGATGCACTCGTTGGAAATTATACACCAGTTCGTGTCATGTCATTCCTGGAAAATATTCACCATCTACTGTTCCTGATCTGTATGGCTGATTGATGTGAAACACAGCGATATGCCTCGATAAACGTCTCCATATATCATGATTGATGTGTGTGTGTGTATGTGTGTTTAAACTATTCCTGAATTGAGTACATTATACACCATCACCTGACCTTTGCTTCAATTGCATCGTATTCTGTACAATTGTCTTTATTTCCTCAATAACGTCCACTTTCGTGCACAGACATGCGCACACACACACTCACACACACATATATATATATATATATATATATATATATATATATATATATATATATATATATATATATATATATATATATATATACACGCATACACTTAAACAGGGGCACACTTGTTATACATAATCAAAATTCCATGCAATATATGCCTTTCTAAATTTGTATTCATATATGTGTGTTTGTGTACTCACCTATTTGTACTCAGCTATTTGTGTACCCCAAGAGTTGAGCTGTGCTCGTGGTGACCTGCCTTCAATCAAACATCTAGCCTCTCTTTCTTCATATTCCCAGTGTTTCACACTCTCCAGTCTTTCCTTAAACTTTCCTATGTTGTTAGCTCCTATAATACCATTTTCTGAATGAATCCAGGCATGAACACATGGGAAAATGGGAAACTATACTTCTTAGCATCCCTTTAACATCTAGTGTTTTTCAATTCTTTACCATGAATCCTGCCTGAATTATCTCACTGGTGATTATTGAATACAGACGAATCAAGGAGCATGGCAAGAAATCAAGCATTATTACCACCATGCTGTGGCACTATGTACTGGAAGTGGCCAAAATATAACAATTATCCCTATCAAGCTCTTGCATGTGTATGCATATGTGTGTGTGTGTGTGTGTATGTGGTAGTGGACGACATCAGGTACCGCTTGACCGAGCAGTTGTTGCATGAAGAGAAGCTGTATCTGACGTCGATCAAGGCTGTCGAGGATGTATACGGCAAGCCGCTGAAGAAGCTCAGCTCGATCAGCGGAGAACAGCATCGTCTACTGTTTGCCGGCATTCAGCCCATCTGCTCCGTCAGCGCCATGCTGCTGAACAAGGTGAGTGGCCGTCACCGCGCGTGCCCAGTCCATTCTCACACACATTTCACATCAACATGGTTGAGACCATTGTTCGGCAAGCTTTTTTCTCTGATTCTCCACTTGATAATGAAGCGAATCTTCATTTTCCACAACTGAGAAATACTATAAATTCAGTTGTTTTACCAAATTTAATACCAGGAAGTCACTAGAAACGAAAGTAATCGAATTTGGATTGATATATGCACATATTTTTCTTGTGCTCGACATTTCTTTCACTATTTGGCAATTCCTCCATTTCCTCCATTCCTCACAGACTACGGACCATTTAGTTTGAAATCAGCATTGAGCGTTGCAAGCAAGTTACAGGTGTGTGTGTGTGTGTGTATGTGTGTGTGTGTGTGTGTGTGTGTGTGTGTGTGTGTGTGTGTGTGTGTGTGTGTGTGTGTGTGTGTGTGTGTGTGTGTGTGTGTGTGTGTGTGTGTGTGTGTGTGTGTGTGTGTGTAAGTAAATGTATTGACATGAAAGTACACATGCGCACACAAATATCACAACGATAAAAAACATGCCAAGACTTCATCAAGCTCATAGAGCTTTCCGATGAACATGCGGGTCAGATACATAGGTTGTTAAGTGAGTGTATAGGTTATACTAACAAGTTGATGTAATACAGAAAAGAGAAGATAACAGAAAACAAAAGGACATAAATGTGGAGAGAAGCTAGTCAAGAATAATTATTCTATTATAATAGACGCTTGACACTTGAATGTAGCATTTGAAATATTATGACATTCGTAAAGATAAACATGTGAAACAACTATGAGAAACAAATATGATCCTTGAAGCAGCATATGAACATGAACACTTGAAAGCAACATATATTACGTACTTTCGTTCATCCACCGGTATGAGAAGCCAGAACACTGGTATTACATTCATACAGTTGTTTTTTGTGAGTGAATGATGTATTGTTTCAGTTTGCTTTTGAAATAGCGTATATTTGACGTTCTCAGAAGAGTTTTCAATTCTACAGGAAGTTCGCTGAACAACTTTGGACCTAAGCATATCACACTATGTTTAAACAATGTGGTTCTGTATCCAGGACACAGTAGATTTGTTCCTTGTCTCCTCGTGTTAATGACACTATCGTATGGTTTGAAAATTTCATTATTTTCCAAGCTTTTATATACTGTCACTAGTGTCAAATATCTGTGGATATTTGGGAAAATTAGAATATTCCTGCTCACCATTAACTTTGTAACTGAATAATTTTTTTTGGGTAAAACAAAGAAATTTTTTTTTTCTAATATAATTTTAGCACAGTATATGTGTATATATTCATTTCAATTCATTTTTATACTATTTGTCAGTAATTATTTTTTACACATAAAAATAAAATATACTATCGTGCTAGAAATCTTGTTTTCTACAAATGGTATAATTTGTAATTTTCCAAAGTGTATCTGAAGGAAGTTACGGCGGTGTAAAGTCAAGAGGACATATTGCCCATTTGACAGCTATTATGCGCACTTGCGATTACACAGGAATATACTACTGTGTAGATAGTTTTGTGTTCTACAAGATAAGCTATAATTTATACCCACAAATGATATAAAAAACGTGTAAAATTGGCAAAATTCTCAAATACATCCAAAATTACACTTGAACACCGGGCGACTAAAATTAATTCATTTCTCTACTATTTCTCAGTAACTATTTGTTACACATTAAAATATATTATACCATCGTGCTAGAAATCTTGTTTTCTACAATAAGGTATAATTTGTAATTTTCCAAAGTGTATCTGAAGGAAGTTACGGCGGTGTAAAGTCAAAAGCACATATTACCAATTTGACAGCTATTATGCGCACTTGCGATTACACAGGAATATACACCGATTAAATTTCACTGAAGCCCAATCACAATTAAGAATGCATCATATTAGCTCCAAGCATGGATGGTGTGGTTTTATTGGGTACAGTTTAATTAATGCTACACTATACTGAATAGAAAGGCTTTATTGTCCTCAATATTTACACATGAATTGTTCCGCCCGACGGGCGGGTACAATACTAGTGGGAACAAAGTTAGCTACTGAATTTTACTGTATAATTCAATTGGTTTAATTTCAAGTTGCATAAGCTTAAGTTGCATAAGGATATGGGTTGTGATATCATGCAATGCCAACTATATGAATATGCTGTTTTAGCGGACGCATAAATCTGGAATTATAGAGATGACAGAAAGTTTCATTGTTTTGATAGTGTTACACTTGGATAAGCTTTTTGCTTTTTGATTCATTATATTCTATTTATAGTTCCGCACGACGGGCGAGTTTAAATACAAGGCAGTTCGAGGGAAAATATTTTGCCACATCTAAAATAAAAACATTCACACTTAGACTTTTTATGGGTTTACTTTTTATTTTTTTATTTCTAATCATTTTTTGTTAATTCAATATTCATTTTACTTTATTTATTGTTCTGCACAAAGGGCGGGTTTTAATGCTAGATGGTGATGCTGAGTTATAAATATATTTTGAAAACATTATGATAACAAAATTTGTCATTTTTCATTGTTTTGTGTCAGAGTTCTGAATTATTCAGCACGACGGGCAGGTTTAGATAGGATTTTTTTGGGTTAACTCTTTTCTTTATTAATTCATATTTATTTTTTCATATGAATCGAATACAAATTTGATAGTATGAACTGTTTCGCACGACGGGCGGGTTTACATGCTAGAATTTTCATTGTTTTGTACGTGTTAGTGTTCTGAATTATTCCGCACGACGGGTAGGTTTAAATATGAGGCGGGTTGAGGGAAAATATTATGTCAAAATAAAAATAAAAATATTCACATTTAGAGTTTTTATTGGTGAACGTATTTACAGGTTTAAGTTTTTATTGGTGAACGTATTTACAGGTTTAAGTTTTTGCTTTATAATTTTTATACAGTTTATTCTATGGATTGAATATGCATTTTATTTCATGAATTGTTGAGCACGACGGGCGGGCTTCAATATGAGGCGGGGTAAAGGAAAATAGATTGTCAAAATAAAAATAAAAATAATTAAGTTTAGACTTTTCAATTGAGTAAGATTTTAATGAGTATATCTGGGTTTTTTTGAATTTGCAATATGTTTATGAATTAAATATGAATTTCACTTTATGAATTGCTCCGCAAAACTGGCGGGTTTCAATGCTAGACGGTGATGTTAAGTTATAAAAATATTTTTGAAACATTATGATGAAACAGTGTAGTCATTTTTCATTGTTTCGTGTCTGAGTTCTGAATTATTCAGCACGACGGGCATGTATAAATATGAGGTGGTTTAGACAAACTATTTTGTGAAAATAAATATAAAAATATAGAAATTTAGACTTTTTTTGGGTTTACTCCAGTCTTTTTTAATTCATATTCCTTTTCTCTTATGAATTGAATACAAATTTTATAGTATGAACTGTTTCGCACGACGGGCGGGTTTAAATGCTAGAATTTTCATTGTTTGTTACGTGTTTGTGTTCCGAATTATTCCGCACAATGGGTGGGTTTATATATGAGGCGGGTTGAGGAAAATATTATGTCAAAATAAAAATAAAAATATTCACACTTGGACTTTTCTATTGAGTAAGAGTTTTCATCTTCTTTTTTAATTTGGAAATTTTTTTATGAATATGAATTTTTATCAATAGTAATTCCATTTTATGAATTCCTTCGCACAACGGGCGGGTTTTAATGCTAGTATGTATATATATATATATATATATATATATATATATATATATATATATATATATATATATATATATATATATATGTGTGTGTGTGTGTGTGCGTGTGTGCTCACCTATTTGTGCTCACCTATTTGTGCTCACCTATTTGTGCATTACGGGATATGAGCTTGCGTTCGAGCTCTCCCGTCTCCAAATCATGATTTATCTAGGTTATCCTTGAACGATCGAATTGTTCTCGTTTTTACTGTTTCGCTGTCTAAACTATTCCACTTTTCTACGCTCCTATAAGGAAAACTGTCCTGTTTGATCTTCTGTCGGCATCTTGTTTTTTTCAATTCCATACCATGTCCCCTTTGATCTCTTTCATTCCAAACAATCCATCCTTTCCGATCCGTTTTTTTGAAATCCTCTCATGTATTTGAAAATGTGTATTAAATCCCCTCTCTGTCTTATCTTTTCGAGCGTGGTCAGTGCTAGTTTGTTCAACCTATCTGCATATTCTAAACCTCTCAAACGTGGTGCGATTTTCGTTGCTGCTCTCTGAATCCTCTCGAGTTTGTCGATATGCTTCCTCAAAGACGGGTCCCATACCACTGCCGCATATTCCAGTCTTGGTTGAGTCATTGTCGTGATCAGCCTCTTCAACATATCCTCATCCATATATCGAAACGCAGTATATATGTTTTTTACTAGTCTGAGTGCAGATGCTGTGATTTTGTGAATATGTGCCTGCAGTGATAAAGTGTCGCTCATTGTTACTCCCAACTCCTTTTCTTCTGTCACATTCTGCAGTATTTTTTCTCCCATTTTGTATTTTCCACACGGCCTATTTCTCCTTTTTCCAGCTTCCATCACTTTACATTTCTCGATACCAAACTCAATGTTCCAGCACTGACTCCATTTATAAACTATATCTAAATCGCTTTGGAGTGCTGTACAACTGCTGTCATTCTCAATTATCCTCATAATCTTGACGTCATCAGCAAACATGCTCGCGTAGTTGCTCACACTATCAACCATGTCATTCACGTATATGATGAACATAATTGGTCCTAGTACCGAGCCCTGGGGTACTCTGCTTTTCACGCTCAACCATTCAGACTTTTGCCATGAATAAGAGTACACATTTGTCTTCTTTGTAGGTAATCTTTCATCCATTCTAACAATTTGCCCTGCACTCCTCCATGATGTCGCAATTTTCATATCAATCTTTTGTGCGGAACCTTGCCAAATGCCTTTTTCAAGTCTAAATATACACAGTGAGCCCAGCCGTCTCTCTCTTGAGTCTCATCAACGAGCCTCGTATAAAATCCAGCAGATTAGTTGCACATGACATTTGTTTTCTAAATCCATGCTGTTCATCAGCTATAAGTCCATTCCTGTCGAGCTGATTTGTCCAGACATCTTTGATACTTTTTTCACATAATTTGCATACAATACTTGTTAAGGACACTGGTCTGTAGTTGCCTGGATCTTCACTGCATGCTCCTTTGTGTATGGGTACTATTTGCACTTGCTTCCAAATCTTTGGCACCTTACCACACTTGTGTGTGTGTGCCTGTGTCTGTGTGTGTGTGTGTGTGTGTGTGTGTGTGTGTGTGTGTGTGTGTGTGTGTGTGTGTGTGTGTGTGTGTGTGTGTGTGTGTGTGTCGTTACAAGCTTTCAAATATAAAAAAATCATTAACATTGTCATTGTCGTCTAACATTGTCGTTGTTGGTGAAAATGTCGCACACTGCATCAGTCATACATGGGATATGTCCATTATTAATGGATTTTCTCGCTATGAATTTCTATTAACTTATAATTGTTGCAAATAATTGGATTGTGGGACACCATGAGAGGCATGATGAAAACGATATAAAAGTCGTTTTCGCTTAAGCCGGAAAAATATCCTAATAATTTTATTTGTTTTATACACTTGATTATTTCGAATATCATCATTTAGATAAATGTAGTTTATATGTCGTTACTTTTTTAAGTCGTTTTTTGTGTTGCTGGCTGAGGTGTCGTTCCCTGATATAAAAAACACATCTATTATTAATTAAAACACGTTGTCGAAATATACCATTTTTGTCACTCCATACTTCATGGTCATTCCATCAGGTCACGGTTATTCAATTCTACGATCGAAGCATCATACGCGCTGCTTCAACAAACTGTTGCATTCGCTCTAACAGCGTCGCAATACGAGGTCGAGCTCCTTGAAATACATACCTTCAACAATTTCATTTGTCCCGACTGAAATCAAATTTGTCCCAACTGACCTTACAGTTGTCCTAACTAAGGCCACAATTTTGCTGTTTCGTAATTTGTTTTCTATTTCATATTGCACATTTTGAATTTATATATGTATTATGTTTTTTTATTTTACATGAAAATATGAGCGTTAATTCCATCAGAATAATGGTTAAATAAATTAAATTCAACTGTATACATCAAACCACACAAAAGCTTCGCTTATCATGGTGTTGTGGAGATTTTGATCTGCGCCATGCTGCGCCATGCTATGCTACACCATGCTGTGTAGTGGTGCTAATAACGTGGCTGCATTCAAAAGTTACCACAGTGTGAATACTTGTATAATATTACATAAATATATACACATTCATACACGCACCAATATATATATATATATATATATATATATATATATATATATATATATATATATATATATATATATATATATATATATGTACGCATATACTGACACACTCCCATGATCTAAATACTTGTTGTAGTGAGAAGCAGCAATGTGTTAGAGCACTGCATTACAGTGTTTAGCCTGGAATTGTGTAGCAGTGGATAATTTTGATTGAGAGAACAAATCAAGCACAACAGGATTAGCCGTCATGATAGGAAAACAATACTTGATACCCTTATAGAATGTCAAAATTTAAAATGTAATGCAAAAACACTACGTGTTAATCTGAAAACAGCGTATCGGCAGTTAATATATTTTTGTACGCATCTATAGCCAAGGGTAGCCGCAACACGAATAACACTGGAGTTTGTGTAGGCAGTCGTTAAAGAAGTGGACAAGTCATCTATCTTCTTGCATTTTGTGACAATCGATAAATGTCACTGGACTCCGGGTGGACTCCGTGGTGTAGTGGTTAGCAGACCCACCTCACAAGCGGGAGGACCATGGTTCGAATCCCGGCGGATCAGAATTTCATTGGGTGAATTCAATCATCCAACAGCCCTTGTCCACCCAGCAGTAAATGATGGCACCAGATGTCAGTCATGTGTTGTGTGATTCATTCTGGGGAGGCGGCTCTCTCTAATACGTCTTACGTCCATGTGGCGCCATAGCGTGGAGAGGATCGGCTCTGCGGTGGTAGCGAGCTGCACGGGGCACACCTGTGTGTTCATAAGCTTCGACTTCTTACCGTGTAGCAGCTATCACTTAGGCATTTAACCTTTAACCTTTAACTGAATAGTATCAATAACTAATTTAATCACCAACTGGTCAGACAGCACACGCACAAGTGCCAATATCATACTGTATAATTATCATATCATATCATTGCAATACCGGAGCTTTCTGCGTATGTTTGCAATGTCGGCGTGAGCATTTTCTCATCTCTTGATGATCACTAGGGCTGTCAAAAAAGTAACCTAAAAAACAGAAAAAAGTAACTTTATTTTCGAGAAAAAGTAACCTAAAAAAGTAACCTAAAAACAGAAAAAAGTAACTTCATTATCGAGAAAAAGTAACTTAAAAAAGTAACCTAAAATAACCTATGAGTTTAATGTTATTATCACTTTTGTATCGTTTTATCACATGTGTATCACGCCTTTGCTGATTAGTGTGCTATATGAAATACACGGTTTGTTTGTTGTCTGTTTGTGAAAATAAAAAGAAACCTAATAACCTATGAAAAGGTAAGCTAAAAATAACCTAATCTTCGCAAAAATAACCTTCAAAAAAGGTCAATTTATGTTTGCAGTTCTGAAGGAAGAAAATACACCAGTCCTTCTTTTCTACCCTCTTTCCGAGCTGGTACTATTTTTTCCACCCTCTCTCCGATCTGGTACCATTTTTACAACAAACCACCAAAAGTGACTTAATATTGTTTGGCTAACATCGCAAAAAGGAGCATAACCAGCAAAATGTAATTTAAAAGTGGATAGCTAATACAAAGGTGAAATACACTAACTGCAAATGTAAATATTTCAGTAATGGTCGCAATAATGTTCTTTATATTGTTTCAATGGAACTTTTTTATCAAATAGCACGTACTACAGCTTGTATTGGCGTAAACACTGCATGTGTGAATGCCCCCCGTCCTCCCAAATGTAGCACCCTGTGCTCACTCTTCAATACTTATCAATGTCAAACGTGGGAAAATGACGCTATATCACGCACTGAAAATCACGTGCTAATTCCTGTTCAAGTAAATACGTACTGTCAAGTGCTACAGTGCATTATCTGGTATAGAGAGCTCACACATCGTACTATACCACGCTCCAAACATCTCACGACACCCTCCGGTTCGTGGGCATTTCCTAAAACGGAATGGCGCTATCCTGCGTACCCAAAAACGTATAAATATCGAGTAGCACAAATATGAAGGTGAATATCAATTGCTAAATCCTAACAGCAGAAACTTTGACATTTCTTGATCTTCAGACCTAATATTCTATCTCTTTTCCTATTTTATCCTCATATATACCGTTTTTGTGCCTCTTATCTGCAAAAAGTCACCGAACTTCGTGGTAAACTTACCTAATAATAAGACAAATAACAAAAGGTAACCTGACGATAAAAAAGTAACCTAAAAGCAAAAAAAGTAACCTAACGATGAAAAAGTAACTTTTGTTAACCTAATAACTTTTTTAATAATTATCGTACACAACTTTTTCATGCACTTTCAGGTAGCTTATGCAAAAGTGACCTTTAGGTGAAAAAGTAACTTTATTCACTTTTGACAGCCCTAATGATCACTCATCGAGATACCGCATTTCTCCGACCGTCCTCGACCGTCATTTGACTGTCACCGTCGTTGCCCTATCACTTTCGCATTATCTCATATTGGTGCTTCCTTGCCTCACAATGACAATTTGTGGCTCACAAAAACTTATTCACATATAACTTTGCTTTAGCACCTTACTTTAGCGCCTACACCTAACTTTACTTTAGCACCTTACTTTAGCACCTACACCTAACTTTAATTTAGCACCTTACTTTAGCACCTACACCTAACTTTACTTTAGCACCTCTAACTTTGTTTTATTTTAAGAATATTCTCACAATAAGACAACTGTGAAATAAATTTGATTATATAAGTCATTGAATAACGGAAATTTAAGCTGGGACAATTGTAATATCAGTTGGAACAACTGTAATTGTGAAACTGTGAGACTGTGAAACTGTAAAAACTCCATTTCCAAAGAACTCCATTTTCGGAAATGGCTCACTGGCGCCTCTTTGATCTTGCATCATCAGTTTGGACCTGCACACAGGCCCCTATATGTGCGAGGTGTATGTGTAAATTGTAAATTGTAAATTGTAAATGTATTGCCAGGAAAAAAAAACAGTTCACACGAAAATCATCAGAAAAAAAAGCAGACATACGGCTATGTTCGTCGAGCAACTGCTCTTAGACGAACATGTAATAATGAATGAAACGGATTCAATTAACAATCAATTATCACGCGACAGAATATTTACACATGCATACACATACACACACATATACACATATATATACACATATGCATATATATACATACACACATATATGCGCATATATACACATGCACACACTCATACATACACACATACATACGTACATACATGCATACATATGCCCAGATCGCATTAAACGCTGAAAAAGATAAACAATCAATACGCGGGAAAATATGAAAATGAATCCGTTATCATTGCAGGAAAATTTTAATGGTCGGCGTCAGTTTTATTCAGGAAGTGATTTTTCAGTTTCTTTTTGAGCTGTTTTAGTGAGGTAGATGTTTCTAAGAAATCTATTTCCGAAGATAAATTATTCCAAATGTCTGCTCCTTGATATAATAGGCTGTTTTGAAAAAGTTTTGTTCTGAACTTTGGAACCGCAAGGTCATTATTGTTTCTGATATTGTGATAACGGTTGTCCAAGCGATAGAAAATTTTCTTGATCTCCTTATGTTCGTATAGTAGCCGATAGACAAAAAGGATTATGAAGTATTCGCGTATAGAGCCGAAACGTAGTAATTTCATTGCTGAGTAAGAATTTGTTGTTGAATCAAACTTTTTTAGCTTCATAATACATCTAATAATTTTGTTTTGTGCAACTTTTATTCGTTTTAAATAAGATGGCCACGTGCATGACCAGATTGGTACACAATATATGAGGTGGGGGTAAATGAGAGTGAAGTATATACTACGCATGCATTCCTGTGTAAGTGAACGTTTAACTTTGTGTAATATACCACATGTTCTTGAAATTTTATTTGAGACGTTTTCAATATGTGCATACCAATTCATATTTTCATCAATAGTGACTCCAAGAAATTTTGTTATTTGAACTTGCTTCAGCAATCTACCGTCCAGTGTTAAAGGAGGAAATGTCAATTTTCTCGATCTGTTTTGGAAGAAAATATATTGAGTCTTGTTCAAGTTTAATTTGAGCTTATTTGAAGAAATCCACTGATAGATATTATTGAGTTCGTTTTCTGCGACAGAATGTAAATTGTGTAAATTTGGATCGGTTAATGTGAGTGTCGTGTCATCTGCGTATATTGTGAATTTGAATTTGGAACTGGCTCTCACAATGTCATTGATATAAATAAGGAATAAAATTGGACCAAGCACTGACCCCTGTGGAACACCATTGCTTATTGATTTAGATGAAGAAAATTCGTTGTCATAAAAGACAGATTGAGTTCTATTATCAAGGTAGCTTTTGAATAAATCAAGACATACCCCTCTTATACCAAGTTTTTCAAGTTTTTTGAAGAGAATATAGTGATCCAGTGAGTCGAACGCCTTGGAAAGGTCCAAAAAGATACCAAGTATGTGATTGCCGTCATCTAGTTGTTGGTAAACTTCAGTAACAAAATTAAAGACCGCATCCTCTGTAGATCTATTGGTTCTGAAACCGAATTGATTGGAGATTATTAATTTATTCGTTTCCAAGTACGAACTTAAACGCGAACATATACATTTTTCAAATATCTTATTGAAGGCGGGTAAGAGTGAGATAGGCCGAAAATTATTGATGTCATTGAGATCGCCAGATTTGTGAATGGGAATAATTTTAGCTTTCTTAAGTAAATCAGGGTATGAACCGTTTGCGAAAGATAAATTGATAATATGAGCGAGTGGAATGGCTACTTGCAAACTGACTTTTTTAATGAGTTGCGGAGGAATATCATCATACCCAGGAGAATTTGATGTGGTATTATTCAGGTAACTAATAACTTCGCTACTGTCTACTGGTTTAAGAAACATAGAATCAGGAACACTCTCTGTGAGGTAACTTTCAAACGGGATATGGCTATCAGGTTTATCAACAGGTGAGCTAAGTTTTATGAAATTATTATTGAAAACATTTGCGCGGCTGACATTTCCTTGTTTTAAGTGTGGGAGATATTCATGGCATTGTGTGTGTGTGTGTGTGTGTGTGTGTGTGTGTGTGTGTGTGTGTGTGTGTGTGTGTGTGTGTGTGTGTGTGTGTGTGTGTGTGTGTGTGTGTGTGTGTGTGTGTGTGTGTGTGTGTGTGTGTGTGTGTGTGTGTGTGTGTGTGTGTGTGTGTGTGTGTGTGTGTGTGTGTGTGTGTGTGTGTGTGTGTGTGTGTGTGTGTGTGTGACTGTGTTTGTGTGTGTGTGTTCATGTGTTCATGAGCCATCGCACCAGGGCTCAAGGCCGCCCGCGCTGTCCTGCTACCATTACCGTAATTGTCAGTTGCTAAATTGTAAATTATAGTGGCGGAACGTTGTGATGCCGCAGTGGGTCACATTGAGTGAGCACATATACTTGGTTTCAAGCACTTACAGCGAGCTGAGTAAACTTGGACCGTGGTTTCATTATTGAGCTCATCAAAAAGCCCATAAGAACCACTTTCCAATTCAATGTGTTCGTTAATTGAGCTTCAGCAAACTTTTAATGAGTTCATATAGTAGTGCACGTTATTACGTGCTTTTTAACACCTCAAGTTTGAAAGGTGACGTAGTGGAAAATGGCATACAGAAATTGATATGAACTTGTTTGTTGTTTATAGTGTCTACGCGTACACTTTGCACACAAAAACTCATTTATCTCTCAGTTCATCCTGCGCCTGGGTTTTTCGTATCTGTCGTATTGGTTTCCACCCCACGCAATATGAATCAGCGAAGTCAATATATGGTATGTTTTTGCTGGCGGTCGGAGAAGTTGAAACCCATCTGTCGCAGCTATTCCAACTGCTAGAATATGCTTTGTCACTGACAACTGGTTTTTACTTCCGTATATCTGGTTCTTCATGACTTCTACTAATTGGTCATGTGCCTGTCAGAGCTACACGAACGCATATCCACCCACCCACACCCACACCCACCCACACACATGTAGCTATGCAAAATTACTGATTATCAGGGTACCTACAATCGAGCATCCTGAGTATTTCAGTGTATCAAGCTGTTTATCATTTGAGTGCTATATTCACTGACACATGGAAGCGTGTTCCTTCTTTTCCTTGTCTTGCTCGGCGACATGAGGAGATGGTCTGTGACGCGCTGTTGCTTGCTGATCGTATATCAGTCAACAACAGTGCACTTGATTCATTGCTGCTTCTCTTTGAGCTCGCTGCATTTGTGGACCAGCCTGTCTGCCACCTTCATCTCGTGCCGCCGGCCAGTTAAGTGCAGTGCACACACTCAGCGACGGAGCGCTCATCGTGAACGTTGACCCTGTAGCTCCGACCGGCCGTCTAATTGCCGCCAAGCCACCACACGGCATCAGTCTAGCAACGGCGAGCGTTGCTCCCTATTTCTCTCTCTCTCTCTCACACGCTCACACACACAGAGCCAGAGAGCTAGAGGCGCACACCACTTGTCGTGGTGAGGTTGTTGACGTTGTTCGTCCAACCGAGAAGTGGTGTAATCACATCAGGAAACAGCGCCCGTTCATCATTGCCGTCAAGATGATGGTTCACCTTGTGCCGACAGCAGTCATCGATTTCCGGCAATTTTGTCTCGTCTCCATGTGATGTTTGCATCGCTACCAAGCACAATTCAATTGGAAGCTGGCATTTTTTTGCGGAGTGTGAAGTCATTTTCTATGAATTTTTTGACATTTTCCGTTTGCAGTAAACGAGTGGTCCGTAAACCGTGGGCAATTGTCTAGTAGGGAATCACAGGTAGGACGGAAGGACAAATGTGTGCTCTTAGCAATCCGAATTCGTTTATTTGACTCTTTTGTTACTTTCTGGTATTTAATTTGATGACACAACTAAATTTATTCCATCATTCGATCAGTAAAAACCCAGACCAATGCACTAAACCAATCTTACGTGATCTTCAGTGACCCGTTGTGACCGTCCAATCCGTTGATGTGACCGTCCAATCGCTTCCACATCCTCTGCTTTCTTTTCCCTCTCATCTTCAGCTACGACGGCTGCTCTTTCCATATCAAGTCTATCTATATCGACCGTTTTACGACCTCTTTAAAATGCTCGTAATGACCATCCGCTAATGACACATGGAGAATGCGGCGATAGTGAGGTAACACCAACCGTTTTGTCGCGTGCAAGCATCCACCAACTGCGCTCATCACCGCTAATTACTTGCCAACTCAACCTTCCTGCTCGCACACACACGCACACAAAACTATGTGCACCTAATTCACACGCTCATATTCACATTCACATTCACATTCACATATATATGAATCAATTTATCACGTCGTAACGCGGCAGTAATATTTCAATGGTCATGTGTGTATGTGTGTGCGTGTGAGTGTGTATGTGTGTGTGTGTGTGTGTGTGCGTGTGTGTGTATGTGCGTGTGTGTGCGTGTAAAGGTCTTAGGTCTTCTCCTCTTCAATATATATCTGTAAAAGCAAACAAAAAATTTAGATATATTCCAGACAGGCTCGCGTGGGCATCACCGCCCCACGCGCGCCCACAAGACGTCACACGCCGTCAACACTTCGAACACGACCAACAAGACTCCCAGCTCACACGGTGACACACGGGAGCACACCCGGACACACACACACGCGCACAGTCCTCACCCGCCGCAACAACCAATCAGCGGCGAGCCTGTCATTCGCTCGCCGCCGCGGGGCGTGGATAATTCACAAACACATACACACACAGCTACACACAAATATACACACTTGCTCACACACTCTCGCACGCAATACGCAATTCAACTGTACACGATCACACATAGACACATTACCAAGTTCACGCACACACAATCTCAGTCAACGTAGACAATCTCTTACACACTCTCTCACTGCACACAATCACACTACACCTCCACCTGTTTTTACAGAAACAAATCAACTAAAGAACGTACAATTATAAAAACGCAAACCATGCAAAAATGAACGAATAAAAAAACCTAACTCAACGACGGCCTCCACCAGACGCACACACCTTGGCTGCGGCGAAGCACAACACGTCAGGCCCCAGCATCCACCACGCTCCCGCCTCCGCCCGTGCTCTTCAGTGCTCCACCGCAGCCTGCCGTCCTCTTCATCGCCGGCTGCCGTGACAGGGCACAACACCACGACCCCAGCATCCACCATGCTCCCGTCGACACCCGTGCTCTTCAGCACCCTGCCGCAGACAGCCGTGACGTCGCCGCACACGCAGACCACGCCGTCGTCTTCGATCTTTTCCTCCTCCGGCCTCAGCAGCACTTTTCTTTCGCCTGCTCTCCAGCACCAGCAGCCTCCACCAGCAAACTGCCAGCTGCCCGGCGACGAGTCCTACACCAGTGCAGGCGGGACGACGATACATCCCTCGACCACAGCTCCCCCGCTGCCTCCTGCCGGCACCATGCTCTCCTGCCGTCCCCCTGCACACCAACCTGACATGCCACCGAGCACCTCCACATCTTCCAAGCCACTGCTAATACTGGAGGGCACTATATCCGCTGCTAAAGCCAGGTCGCAGACAAACAATACTTCCAAAACATAAAGGCCGAAATAGCCTATAAAAGCAAACAAAAAATTTAGATATATTCCAGACAGGCGCGCGTGGGCATCACCGCCCCACGCGCGCCCACAAGACGTCGCACGCCGTCAACACTTCGAACACGACCAACAAGACTCCCTGCTCATACCGTGACACACGGGAGCACACCCGGACACACACACGCACAGTCCTCACCCGCCGCAACAACCAATCAGCGGCGAGCCGGTCATTCGCTCGCCGCCGCGGGGCATGGATAATTCACAAACGCATACACACACAGCTATACACAACTATACACACTTGCTCACACACTCTCGCACACAATACGCAATTCAACTGTACACGATCACACATAGACACATTACCAAGTTCACGCACACACAATCTCAGTCAACGTAGACCATCTCTCACACACTCTCTCACTGCACACAATCACACTACAGTATCTTACCTCCGTAGGGAAAATTCTTCGTCATCACGATGTGTCCTTCCAAATATTCGCTGACGACATTGAAATCCTTCTCTCGTCTGAGTCTATTTCACACCTCTTCAGTCAGTACCATCATATCTGATATAGAAAGATGGGCGTTCACTCGTAATATCAGACTTAATCCTGATAAGACTAAGTACATTATCTTCCCATCTTCTAATAGTACTACTTATCTTAGTATACCTCTATCCCGCTCTGTACGTAGTCTTGGTATCATACTTGATATCTCTCTTTCTTTGGATCCACACATCTCTGACATTATCTGGTGCTATAACTTTCAACTTAGGCGCATCTATTCCATTCGTAAATATATAACTATATATGCTGCCTTTAAGTTAACTAATTCGTTCATCTTTAGTAAAACTCAGTACTGCTGTTCTCTTCTACTGTCTCTCAACCACCGCCAGCTTAGGAAACTTCAATCTATTGTTAATAAAGCCTGTCGTATGATGTATGTATGTGTCGTATGATATTTAATCTTCCTTCGGGCTGTCATGTTTCTTCTTCTTTACAAAAACTTAGGTTACTTCCCATTAAGTATCTTATTGAGTATCGTATTTGTTTAATTATTCATTCAGCTCTTCATCTTCGTAAGCCAGCGTATCTATTTGACCTTTTGTCTTATAAAACCTCATCTCATTCTCTTAGGTCTTCTAACGATCCTTTTCTACTAGTTGAACCTTCCTTTCCTTCTAGGCATTCTCATTACAATCGTTGTTTCTCTATCTTAGGACCTCGTATCTACAATAGGCTTTCTCCCTCAATACGCTCAATCAAATCTCTATCTGTTTTCAAAAAATATACTAAACATTTATTTCTCACTAAGTTGTATTACTGTCTAAATAATATTGTATATATTACTACTGAATATAAGGTCTGATTGTTTCCTAGCTTTGTCTGCTATGAGTTTGTGCTTCTTGCGTGTGTATCTTCCGTTCTTGTGTATGTATGTTTCTTCATTGTATGCTGTCTGTATGTTGTTGTATTGATCTCTGTTGTCTATGTTGTGTGTCTGTTTGGTTGAATGTATGTATTTGGGTGTCTGTTATGTTGAGTCTTGTTGTTTGTATTTGTGTGTCTATTGTGTTGTGATTTGTCAATCTGAGTGTATGTCCTTGTATGCCTGCTGTGTTGTCTTAATGTGTCCTCTGTTGTGTAGTCTCAATGTGCTGTCTGCTGTGTTGCTTTCTGTGCTGTATGTCTGCTGTGCTATCTTAGTCACTATGCATGTCTGTGCGTGTGTATTTTTGTGTTTTTGTATTTTTGTGTTTTTGAGTATGTAAACGTGAGTTTATGTTTGTGTTTGTGCGTATATGTACTTGTTTGCTTTGCATGTGTTTTTGTGTGTGTGTGTGTGTGTATGTGTGTGCTCGTGATTGTGTGCGTGCATGACTCTTGTGCTTGAGTGTGTGCATGTGTGTGAGCGCTTTTGTGAGCCTCGGGTGAAAAGCGTGACATAAATGTCTCAGTGTAATGTAATGTAATGTAAAGCAAGTAAAGTGAAGTGAAGTAAATTGCTTTATTGTACTCCAATAAGTTGGTTTTTCAGTACAATTTCAATCAATCAATATATATATATATATATATATATATATATATATATATATATATATATATATATATATATATATATATATATATATATATATATATACATGTATACACATGCATACACATATACACATGTAATTTCAATATATATATATATATATATATATATATATATATATATATATATATATACTCGTATATATGTGTGTATGTGTGTATATATACGCGCACTCTCACTGACAAATATTTGCACATATATGCATACTTACACAGTATGTATGACATCAAATAACACTTGTACTCAAACATATATACACACACTTACACATACGCACACATGCTCACACACACAAGCATACTAGGAAGAAAATACACCATACATGAATCTAGCAGTATCATAATTTAGCCGCTTTCTTCCGGCCTCAGTTCTGATTGAAGGATAAATTATATCTCATTTGCGTGTGTTGATTGTTTTTTTACTTCGTTGTAGGGTTTCAAATATTATGGATGGCTCTTCTGTAAGTAATATGGAGTTCACAATTTATCTTCGATTCTTGGTGACAAGATCATTGATAGTTGGCAGGCCCAGATGGTGGACACTTCTGGTATGTGTTCTGATTTTTTGTGATTGGACAATATTCTGGCACAGAAATTCAAAACTATCTTATTGAATTGTGTTTTTCCAGCAGTGCCGTATATCGAGATACAATAGGAAAAGAAAGACAGGATAAATGTGTTGATAACTGGTCTATGTGCTGATTCAGGCAATGATGAATGTGCTCTGTTTATTGCCAATAATATCACCGTAGACTGTCTCATAACTTGCTCGATATTGGCACTGCAGTGGCGGCGCCAGGATTCTTCCGATGGGGGAGCTGGGTGGTGGGGGGGGGGGGGAAGGTCATAAAGAAAAAGTTATGGGGGCTAAGGAAAAAGTTGAGGTGGCTTGGCGAATCATGAAGAGCTATACTCGAACGCTGACTACATAATATCATAATAAGGGACTGGGGCACACTGATTCAGTCCTCGAACTTGAACCAAAATTACAGGACTTCATTTACAGTGGTAAGAAATTGTAAGGTCCATGATTATTATTTTTAGGAGGACTTAGGGGGCTCTGTTATATTTTTGGGGGGCTCCAGCCCTCCAATCATCCCCTTGGCGCCGCCACTGGGTCACTATATTGGAGATGTTTATCCAAAGTCACTCCTAGTAACTTGATTGTCGGCTGTTCGATCAAACTGGTTCCGATTAATTTTATTCTTATCTCTGTGAAATATTTCGGTAAATGCTTTGTGCCGAAAACAATGAGCTGTGTTTTGTTTGGGTTTATTTTCACTCTGTTTGGTGAAAAGTAGCTGTACAATTGGTGCAGTGCAGTTTCTATCTTTCTCATTGTGATACCAACTTCTTGCTATTTGGTTGTTATCATGAGCGTCGTGTCATCTGCATATTGTACTACGCGTACTCCTTCATCACTTATGTGAGCTGACAAATCATTTGCGAAAATCAGGAACAGCACACAACTTAGACTGCCTCCCTGGAAGATTGACATCGAATCAGTTGTCTTTTTAAAAGAGGATAGCTAATAGTTTCCACTAGGAAGGTTTACCTTTACTTGTTGACTATGGTCCGCCAGATAATCTTTGAACCAGTCTAATTAAATATCATGTGCTTACAGTTTTTCAATGAGCAGACGATGATCAATAACATCAAAACACTTGAATAAATCAACTGAAGTCAAAATGGTTACCTCTCTTCTATACATTGCTTCGTATATTGTGTCGGTTATCACGGTATAGGCTGTCTCGCATGAATGTCGTTTTCTATATCCATGATGAGTATTGCTCACTAGTTGCTGACTCTCCATATATTTGACCGTCTGGATTTGTATCGCCTTTTCTAATATCTTTATAATAGGTGGCTAATGTCTTTGTTTCGCATTGCTGAACACACTTACACAGGCTTGCATATCGAGCACATTTCGAGCAGTGGTTACTTGAGACACACACACACTTACACGCCCAATGCCACCTAGACCAGAGGTTCCCAAACTGGGGTCCCCGGACCCCTGGGGGTACTTGAGAAGGTCCTAGGGGGTCCGCTACTTCTCCCGCCAACCTTAGGAGAGCGTATAGAAGGTACCCGTTTTCTTTCACTTTAGCCAGGTGCCGAACTGGATTAGAAACCCTTTCGCACACGGGGTAGGTGCACATCTTGTTATGAAGTCGCAAGAGGAGCTCATTGAAATATCAAATGATGGGGGTATGAAAATAAAGTTATATGACCTCCCATTGCCAGAGCTCCGGATTTACTCAAGAACAAAATATCATGCTCTGGCTGAGAAGGCTCTCAAATACATTCTGCCGTTCGTCACATCCTACTTATGTGAAAAGGATTTTCCACACTGACAATACTCAAAACAAAGCACAGAGCACGCCTACAGGTAGACAACGACATGCGTTTGGTACTAACTGACATCAAACCTCGCATTGATCAACTGTGTAGGAACCATCAAGCTCATCCATCCCACTGAACAAGATATGTTTGATAGCTTTTGTGTTTAATTCTGGACTTTTTTTATGAAGGTATTTGTTTTTTTTCATCTGTGGTGACAGTTCATGCTGTTGTTATCTATCTATTGTGGTTGTTTCGACCAATTTTGCTTTGTATTCAATTTAAAACAATAAAAAATATTGAAAATATTTCAAATGTATATTTTAAGACTTTCTTCGTGTAGGAATGTGCAAATAGTAAATTTATTGCATTGTAATCATATAATGGGTACCTTGGTATGGTAATAGTAACTTCTGATTGACTGGGGGTCCTCGGTCGGGACTTAAATGTCTGGGAGTCCTTAGCATGGTAAAGTTTAGGAACTTCTGACCTAGACTACCACCTAGTATCTAGATGGCGTTGTTACACGCCCATACTGAATCGAGAGAAGAGAGAGTGATATAGTTATAGAGAAGCGATAAAGTAAAACACAACACTAATGGTCATAGAGGTCACTAGTTGTTACGGAAACACAGGCGTCACCAACTCTGTATGCCACGAAAAAGTTAAAAACCAATGTTTGGTCGTCTTCGTTTTTTCTAATTTTTCTCGGGATTCGGAGGTTCGGATTCGCAAAAAAGACGTTCCGAACCCGGAAGTCCGAATCTTTTTTGACGTCGGTCCAAATCCGAACCTCCAAACCCAAATCCGGGATTTTTCTGGTCCGAACGAATCCGCGGATAAAGGTTCGCGAACATTTGTTCGGAATGCCCACCTCTGTCAGTTGTAGGTGTTTACCAGTCGGTAGGTCAATCAAAACGTAATGCATTTCCTCGTGCGTACGTGACTATGGCGCCAGTGTGGGGTAGAAGATGTAGTGACTGTTCACTAGGCTCGTTCATCGTGCCATCTATTGCTTTTTGCATATGACATCAAATCTCCACTGGCGTGACGGTCACTTGGTATTATTTTTTTATATATTATTATTGAACAAAACGAACAAAGTGACACAGGAAGAGCGCAAGCGCTATAAACTGCATCATGCAGCCCCTGCGCACTTTGAACGTGGAGAATAAGAGAAAGAGAAAGAGAAAAAATACACAAAGACAATATGACACACATAATCATGACAGATCAATACATCACCCATCCACACACATACACACACACACACACACACACACACACACACACACACATACACACACATACATACAATTCTTCTAACACTAAAAGGAGCAGAGCCGTAAATTGACGGATATTCAAATTTATGTCTCAAATATATTTTCACTCGCTGGAGTTATATACTTGTCTTTTCCCGACTTTTATTTTTTATTGACTTATATTTTTGTAGAATCCGTGGTGTAGTGGTTAGAATACCCGCCTCAAAAGCGGAACGTCCGTGATTCGTAACCCGGCGGAGCAGAATTTCTTGGGTTAATTATATAATCCAACAGCCCCTGTCCACCAAGCAAATGGTTACCAGATATCAGTCATGTGTTGTGCCATGCATTCTGGGAACGTGGCCCTCTCTAATGCGTCTATAAAAATAAAGAAATAGAAAAAACTACCTAAAGGGACCAGAGCCGTCAATTAACGGCTGTCATTTAGGATGGTTCTGTTTGTCGATTTTCCTGAAATCAGTTAGCAGTATGCGTTTTCGGATAATAAAGTACAAGTTTAGCGGTAAATGAAAAATTCCCTACGTTTGCCTTAATTCGCAAAGTTAGAGAACTTTTATGACAATTTAACAAGCACCATTCAATAGTTTAGCTCAATTTCTTTCTAATGGTATAATTTTGGTTATAGTTCGATTCATATTATGAGGACAGAAAATACAACTACCTAGAAGAATCACAGCCGTCAATTGACGACTGCACACGTTTTTCATATTATCGACCCCATACAATAAATGAAGCATTTCAAATATGTGTTAAGCTTATAAAACATGTTATTCATTTATTTTTGTCAAAAATTTATTTTGATTTTATCTAATTCACATGTGTCTCTCGCGTGAAATGCAAACATTTGTAGTTTCACTTTTGCAATTAATATGACAACATGCGAGACGCAATTGCTCATTTTTAGGTTCAAATGTTCTCGCTGTGCAGCGAATTTTACAGGGAAGTTAATCAGGCAGGTGCTTGTCATCAGTAGCATTGTGAGGCACTACGACCATTAAATTTCCTTCGATCTTAGTTGTTATCACCATTGGAGTCAGCGTTGTCTAAACCATTAGAAAACGTTACCACGAATAATTTTAGGAACAAATATTTAATAAAAAAGAGGTCTTAATTGGCAGCCGTCCTCGGTCCGGCTCCGGTCCTTCTCGCTGCAGGGCCGAACTTAGGGGGAGGGGGGCAAAGAAGGCACCTGCCCAGGGGCCTCCATATTTTAGGGGGCCTCAAAAAAGGACCTAGGCTTGAATAATTTTAGTAAATATATAAGGAATTGAAGTTTTTTGAGTCAGGAATAAAACAAAATTATGGATATTTATTATTTATCTTTTATTAATTGTATCAAATAAGCATTACATTTTATTCACACCTAAACACAAAGCTATTGTTTGTGGATTAACGAGAGAGGATGCCAAACTTCTTGTTGCCCCGGGCGCCAGGTTTTAATGAGATTGATGCTTGAGCTTATTGAGACAGTCATAGGAACATTTGCATGCCAATTCCTAGATAACTCTGATATGGGGGCATTTATAGCTTTGGACAGAGGTCGGCACACTTTTTTCATGAGGGCCGGATAACTGAAAAAAACACGAGCGCCGGTTAGGTTAAGGTTAAATGCCTAAGTGGCAGCTGCTACACGGGAAGAAGCCGAAGCTTATCAACACACAGGCGTGCCCCGTGCAGCTCGCTGCCACCGCAGAACCGACCCTCTCCACGTTATGGCGCCACAAGGACGTAAGACGTATTAGAGAGGGCCACCTCCCCAGAATGCATGGCATAACTCATGACTGATATCTGGTACCATCATTTTCTGCTGGGTGGACAGGGGCTGTGGGATTGTAGAATTCGCCCAATGAAATTCTGCTCCGCCGGGTTTCGAACCACGGACCTCCCGCTTGTGAGGCGGGTGTGCTAACAACTGCACCACAGAGTCCACAAACATTTGCAAACAACTGCACCACGGTCCCATAATCATTATTCATAGCAATCATTAACAGTTACAAGCCAGAACAAAATTCTGAGAAATAAGACAAAAAGTTCAACCAATTCAGTGGTGGATCCAGAGTGCAATTTTGTGAGGGATTTAAATAATTATTGGGGGGCTTAACGTTGGGGGTGATCAGTCATGCAACATTATGCAACATATTTCCGATAATGTTTATATCAACCAATTTTACAGAAAAAGTTTTTCTTGTCCTCTTTTAGTAAACTTCTTTGGTTATGAGGAGTTGATGGAAACATTTTGGGGGATTCAGCCCCCTGACATCCCCCTCGGATCCGCCAATGAACTAACTACACTAATTAAACAAACCAACCAACATTTCATGCTAATCATGGGTGAGTTTCGTGCAATGAACAAAACCAAAACGACTAAAGTTTACTCAAAAGTCATCAAAGAAGCTACGTCCATACATTTTATCAGGCAAACTCAGGAATCGTCAGCGGGCCGAATGAATCAAAGTCACGGGCCGTAGACTGCATATCCTGGCCTAGGGCATCCGTGCCAGTATGCAATTACCTATTTATTTACAAATGTTGCGCTATGCTGATTATGTAATGCATCGGTAGCATTTATTATGATTACGAAGGTTCATTGTGCAATCATGAATTGGAGGTCAATTTCTATCAATCAATTGGGAGATTGTTTTTGAGCTTGGTGCTTCACTCTGACATGCATAATTCACCCTGATGGTCGGACGACAATGCAGCATCAGCATCGATCAGTGAACGCCAGTAGCATTGTATTCGTGGCTGTTGGATGCTAATCCGTGTGCAGACTCATACGTGATTACCGGACGTCAAAATCTACTTCCTTGTCATTGAGGCGTTTGGCACACATGCACTAAAACATTGTTTCATTTTCTCTTTCTGTTTGCCCATTCCTCTTTCCCTCTCGGTTTGGTTCTTCTCAATGCTTCTGTGTTGCCTTCTCTCGTTCTCTGTCTCTGTTCTTTGTCTCGTTCTCTATCACTGCTTCATTCCGAGCGCTCAATCTTGTTCTCTTCTTATGTGATGCGCGTGAAGGATAGCGACAAAAAGCAGATAAATCACCTGGGCGCGCTGTCACGGGCCAAATCCTCGACCTACATGTCAACTGACACACACACACACACACACACACACACACACACACAAATAACACATGTGTGTGCACAGGCAAATATAGACAATGCAAATATTTCTTGTGATTTATTATAAGAAATTGATGTTCTCTAGTTCAAACTTAAGTTGAAATGGAAATTGAATGGTAGGTACTTTCAAATCCAGATTGGCTACACATAAAAAATAACCCACGAAATTAGGAGAATGTATTGGCCATATTTGAGGGTTTGTTTGTACTTCTAATTATTGTCCATCAACGTTATGTAACGCCTTGAAATTCGTTTTTCATGTTGATATCAAGCACATGGTGCAGAATATGGATGAGGATGCTGTATTTTTGTTCACTTGCATTTGTTTGTGTTTTTCAGCTGGAGTACGCCTTATCGACCTGGGACAATGAACAAAGCCGAATTGGTAAGTGTAATGTGGGAATTTCACTCTAATACACGGCATTCTTATGACAACATCAACATTACCAAACAACAACGTATACTTAACGCACATATCTATGTAAATGCGCGGAAAACGTATAACAGACAGAAAGGAGAAGGAACAATCGCAAAAAGGAACTTCCCGAATTACTTTGCTACCTGCAAACAAGTACACTTTATCAACTCATTCACGTCCGTCGAAGAATGAAATTAGTCATCAGTAGGGCTGTCAAAAAAGGAACCTAAAGATCAGGAAAAAGTAAGTTTATTTTTTAGAAAAAGTAACCTATAAAAGTAACCTAAAAATAACCTATGAGTTTTAATGTTATTATCACTTTTGTATCGCTTTATCACATGTTTATCACGCCTTTGCTGATTAGTGTGCTATATGAAATACACGGATTGTTTGTTGTTTGTTTGTGAATATAAAAAGTAACCTAATAACCTATAAAAAGTAACCTAAAAACAACCTAACCTTCTTAAAAATAACATTCAAAAATGGTCAATTTCTGTCTGCAGTTCTGAAGGAAGAAAATACACCAGTCCTTCTTTTCTATCCTCTTTCCGAGTTGATGCTATTTTTCACCCTCTCTCCGATCTGGTACCATTTTTACAACAAACCACAAAAATTGACTCAACATTATTTGGCTAACATCGCAAAAAGGAGCATAACCATCAAAATGTAATTTAAAGTGGAAAGCTAATATATAAGTGAAATACACTAATTGCAAATGTAAATATTTTTAGTAATGGTCGCAATAATGTTATTTATATTGTTTCAATGGAACTTCTTATCAAATAGCACGTACTACAGCTTGTATATTAGTGTGATCGTAAACACTGCATGTGTGAATGCCCCCGTCCTCCCATATGTAGCACCCTGTGCTCACAGTCTTATACATATCAAACGTGGGAAAATGGCACTATCTCACGCCCTGAAAATCACGTGCTGATTCCTGTTCAAGTAAATGCGTACTGCCAAGTGCTACAGTGCAGTATATGGTATAGAGAGCTCACACATCGTACTATACCACGCTCCAAACATCTCACGACACCCTCCGGTTCGTGGACATTTCCTAAAATGGAATGACGCTATCCTGCGTACACAAAAACGTATATATAACGAGTAGCACAGATAGTAAGGTGAATATCAATTGCTAAATCCTAACAGCAGAATATTTGACATTTCTTGATCTTCAGACCTAATATTTTTTCATTTCATTTCATGTATTTTGCCACAAGACACAAATATAAAAAATCAACGCAGGATATAAACGTAAGGGAACTCGAAGCCTTGGGCTTGTTCTGAGTCCCCACAGTCGTACAATATACACTAATACAAACTAACACCACAGCAAATATTCCATATCTTCTCCTATTTTATCCTCATATATATCGTTTTTGTGACTCTTATCTGCAAAAAGTCACCAAACTTCGTGGTAAACTTGCCTAATAAAAAGAAGAATAACAAAAGATAGCCTGACGATAAAAAAGTAACCTAAAAGCAAAAAAAGTAACCTAACGATGAAAAAGTAACTTTTGGTAACCTAATAACTTTTTAAATAATTATCGTACACAACTTTTTCATGCAGTTTTAGGCATCTTATGAAAAAGCGACCCTTAGGTGAAAAAGTAACTTTATTAACTTTTGACAGCCCTAGAAATTAGTCATCAGGCTGGATTATCCAGTAATGTTCATTACTGGTGCGTACTGTCGTAGACATAAGTCAAATAATATATGCATCATCAGATTTGCGCAGTCTAGTGTTAACCGGACTCCCGTCAATGGCCTATATTCTCCCATGTCTGTGTGTGTGTGTGCGTGTATGTGTGTGTATATGTGTGTGTGTGTGTGTGTGTGTGCGTGTGTGTGTGTGTGTGTGTGTGTTTACGTATGCGTGTATGTGCGCGATTCAATGCATTCACGTATGTTTTTGTGCGTGTGCGCCTATATTTCAGCGAGTGTGCATGTGTGTTTGTGTTTGTATGTACGTGTGCATGCATGTCAAAACACCTGTGTCTTCAGGCATTACTGAATTTGGCATCTCTGTGATGTGTGCAGGTGTGTGTGTGTGTGTGTTCGCCTGTATGTGTGTGTGTATGTGTGTGTGTGTGTGTGTGTGTGTATGTGTGTGTGTGTGTGTGTGTGTGTGTGTGTGTGTGTGTGTGTGTGTGTGTGTGTGTGTGTATACGGGAGATTGTACCTATGTCAGTCAGCGTTCTGAGGTCATCGAAGAAGCGCCTCAGCTCGCATCACACGTGCTCACCAATCGCTCCCGATATATACTGAGCACTGTGTGTATGTGTGTGTGTGTGTGTGTGTGTGAGTGCCAATTAAAATTATTATCGGATGCTAACGAGTCAAATTTGTCGTGCATTTGCGATGCGATGATCAGTAATTTGCGGTTTGGCCATCGAAATAGTTTTGGCCAATGAAACAGTTATCGGTGAAGCTCTATTTGACACGTGTTTGTGGTATTTGTGGTATTTGCGTGTGTGTGAGCGCTCGTGGTGAGTGGTGTTGTCTTTTATCGACAAGAGATCAGAAAATAATTGATATTTGGTGGAGATTGTGGCGTCGTTCAGCATGACAGAAAAGAGGAAAGTGCGGCATGCAGAAAAAGACATACAGGAAGAAGTGAATGGCAAATCTGGATGTTTTAGTGAGTTTAAATTGCATATGACAACATCAAGATAGTGTTTCTCCTAGTATCTTGCAATGTGTCATGTATTTTGCCTATTTACAAGTCTTAAATTTGCATGCAATGTCTGGAATTTGCATAAATTATAATATTTTTCATGTGTATTCTATGTATGTGTTAATGTGTTTTCTAGGCCAGTGTTTAATTCCCCATTTGAGGGGAATTAAGGATCAGACAGAAAGACAATGTGTTTTTATCAATAGAAAAAATTCAATCTCGTTTCTAGTGACTTACTGACATTGAATTTGTGGAACATCTGAATTTATTGGATTTTAGTGCTGTTGTAGAAAATAAAGAGTTGGCTCATTAAGAAGTGAGGAATCAGAGAACCATCATTACGGACCACTTCTCTGTAACCACAATTGACGTATATACACCGTAAAACCTCTATAGAACGTCATGCCGTTATATCTTTCAAATCTTCCTCCTTAGTACCGTTCAATTAGATGTTGGCGCTCGTTTTCGACTAGCTGGTCAGAATTTTGAGAAGATGCATTACATTTTCTGGGTGAAAATATAAGCAGGTAACGTATGTATATATATTTAACAAATTCACTAGTAAAAATCTAGTGGCACGTCCCTATCGTAGCTGTCAAAGTGACGTTTAATTACAAGTGCCGTTGAATGACAGGGTGTCGTTCTATTGTATTGTGCCCCAAAGTAGCGCTCTATCAGAAGTGCCGTTCAAATATAGATGCCGTTCTAGTAGAGGTTTCATGTTTATGTAGAATAAACTTCTAATCCAATCCTGAATGTGTATTAAAAGATAGGAGCGCGTGGGACAGCAATGCACCACAAGCGCCTACAAAACAACACCGCCCGTAAGCACACCGGAATCAGACTCCCCTAAAAACGAATCTCACTTATACCATAATATTTACGTGTATATATATATATACGTGTATATATATACGTGTATATATATATACGTGTATATATATATATATATATATATATATATATATATATATATATATATATTTATATATATGTGTGTGTGTGTGTGTGTGTGTGTGTGTGTGTGTGTGTGTGTGTGTGTGTGTGTGTGTGTGTGTGTGTGTGTGTGTGTGTGTGGTGGGTGTTGTCTTGCAGGCGGGTTGTTTTCTAAGCAGGTGCTGTCCCAATATGACGACTATAAGGAGTTCTACGCCAAAGCCAGAGAGTAAGTGACCAAAACGAGCCAGTTCTCGTGCATAATTTACACTTCATTATATAAACATAATTAAATTATGTATATTGCACTTGTATATTCCAATAATTATACAAAGCTGCAGAATGAATACACGTACACGCATATACACGTATCATATGGCCATAGAAATTGTCTTGCAATATATTTTATCATTATCTGTTTACAAGCCCGTTACATTCTAAAGAATATGATATTTTTTCTTTAATTTTGAATTTTATAGATTTTATATATTTTCAGATTTTGTATAAGCTAAATATTTTATCTACATAATTTATCACTGAGGTATAACTGGTATCTCGAATTTGATTTTCTTTATCATCGACTCTTCCGTTATTATTTGGTATACTAATACAGAAAACACAGTCAAGAAAGGTGTGTGACATATGTACGGAGGCTTATATAATACTAATATTAATACGAAATATTTATAGCGCACAATTAACAGACACGCGAAATTAATGGAAATACATGAGGAACGACAGGAGCCGATCATATGAACCCGTTTCTTTATTGCAACTTCGCCGCTGACGATTTTTTGCGCGTATTCTCTATCCGTCGAGCAAGCTTTGGCCACTTGTGCTGTTGCTTTTCAAAACTTGGCATATGCTTTGTGGTTTCGAAGCTACCGGACTCAGTCGTCAGAGAGTTTTATAAGTGCCGATGTATTCAGATAACTTAATCAAAGTATGATTGTGGTAAAAATAGAATTAACATGAGACTAGCAACGGCGGAAGCAGGGTGAAAATTATTACAAAAATGTGTGGTATTCTCAAGCAGGAGTACTTGTCTAGCTCTTGAGGTTGTTGTCGTCAATGACGAGGCTCTCAGGTGTCGCAGCCACTTAAGGCTTCAATATGGAACATGTCTTGAGCTCGTGTATGATGACCAACATGGCAGAGAGGAGAAATTCAGCCGAAACATGTGGTCATCTCAGTAACAATTAGCATCTTCACTTTCATCGTTGCATGCACACACACTCTTTCTTTATCTCGCGTTTTCTCTTTTTTCGCCTCTTTGAGTGTAGCATTCACTTTTTGTTTCTCTGCTCATGTTTGCATCTGCTTGTCGCTGTGTGTTTTGCGTGCATTTGGTAATGCTCATCTCCGAGATAACGACACACACACACACACACACACACATACACACAAGCACTTTCACTGTTCATTGCCGTGTACGAGTTCGCCTGTCCGCGTACTTTGCGTGGTGTATGCGTGTGTGCATGCCGTGAAACGAGATTGGCCTGCACTTATGCATGTGGTCTGCTTTCATGGTGATCGACATTGAATCTCGACTAATTCCGCGGAATCACGCTGTGTTTGTGAACCGCGCAGTTGTCAGTGAGTGTGACCTTTCCACCGAGCGAAGTTTTGACAAATTGCATTGACTAAATTGGCCAATCGAGCACAATGTTTGTCGTGGCGTAGCATGTCCAGTCACCGGTGCTTGATGGCTAGCTACTCTTAATCCAGGCCCGATATTCAATGGTGCGTCCACCTGTCCGTCTGTCAGTGCGCGATGTTATCACGCCAATTTGACTCGACACACCGGGCTATTATCAAAAGACCCGAGGCGAGTCGAATGTTGGGAAACTGGCTTTGACTTAGCTTTCAAATCACCTCGCTGGAAGCTATTCGGGCAGCTGTGTGTTTAGTATTAGTGTTCACGCAAGATATAATTGGACAGTAATACACCATGATCAAGAAAAGTGTTGTTCAGTCGATCAAGTAGAATCTATACCATTTACAAGTCAATTTTACAAAACTGAAAATCAATTTTACAAATGTAAAAATTATTTTTATAATTGAGAAATGCAATTTTATAATTGAGAAAATCAATTTTATAATGGAGAAAATCAATTTCATAATTGAGAAAATCAGTTTTATAATTGAGAAAATCGATTTTATAATTGAGAAAATCGATTTTATAATTGAGAAAATCCATTTTATAATTGAGAAAATCAATTTTACAAAAGTGAAAATCAATTTTACAAAGCATTACATCATTGAAAATAGTTGTAACCTATATCAAATTTGAACGAAAATATTTTTACAATCATTCTGAGAAATTTTGAGAAAAGATCCGTTATGAATGTTTGGCACATCTGTGAGATTAATATGTGAAGGTAGAGGAAAAAATGGTGTATTCGACACACGGGCGTATTTTTAAATGACTTTTTGTGACGCTTGTGTTATATTGGCGCTACAAGAATATATCTCATTTATTTCTATAAATATCATTATTTGAAGCATGTCAGTTTGAATATGCTTTGATCTATTTTACTCGACCAAAATTAACAACAAAGTTTTACTTACAAGGACAAGTGCTGTATTGAACCTTGTGTCTGATAACTTATTATTCGTCATACAACACAAAACATAAGGCTTTATTGTCAGTAAACGACGCATGACAAATACACTAAACAACACATCTGGAATCAACTGATCAAAACATAAAATTTCATGTAGGTCCTCTTCTCTAGCAGCCGCAGGATACCACACTTCTACTCTGGAGCAGAACGACATGGGCATCTGTGGAGTGATCTTCTCCATTGCCATTAGAGCCGACTCCTCCAAAGTCCTCAGCCAAGTCCAAATCTCCACTAGGGGCAGGTCGCCTTGCCCGGGTCTTGCAGACGCTAATTGTGGCACCACGCTACGTAGATGCTCTTTTACTGATGCCTTGAGGGAACTCCACAAGAGTTCAATAGGATTTAGGAGTTACGAGTACGGTGCCAGTCGCAGAACTCTGACATCCTCTTCTTGTCTGATCACAGACTCGAGCGATGCATGAGCTGGCGCATTATCAATAATGAATGAGGGCTTGTATACACTATCCACCATGTACTGGTCGACGAGTTGTCGGAACCAGGCGTTTGCTTGAGCTGATTTGAATGATCCTCTTTGTGTTTCAAGGAGAATGACGATATTGTTAGTTATTGCCACGATACAGTGAACATCGCTTCCTCTGCAAGAAGCTGTAACAACCTCAGCTCTTGTACCTATTTTGGACCGGCCTTCTTTGCGTCGACAAAACAAATTGAAATTTGTCTCATCAATATAGATTAGAGTTTTCCCCTCTGAACGATGCTGAAAAAGCTTGTCCATATAAGCCTTTCTTTTTGCCTTGACCTCTGGCGCGATTCATATTACCGACCTGTGGTCTGACATTTTTCAGAGTTATTAGCTCTCCGTGGAGCCATATTTTTATTGTGCTCACACACACATTGACTTGAAATTCCTCAGTCAAGTGTTGTTTTAGCTCTCTCAGAGTGATGGAAGGATCTTTTTCATTCACAAGAAGAAATTCTACTATCTCAGTATTCTTGCGAGATGTTGAACCTCCTTTTGGTTTCGGCTCAATCTGGTCATTTTGTAGCCATTTGTATGCCGTATTCAACTTGACTCCTCAAGAGAGAGCCATATCTCGCCTATTTCTCTCATCTCTGTGCGCATTAACGACGCGAGCTCTGTCAGCTGCACTCACTTTGTGCTATGGCATTTTGCTAGTAATTCAAATAACAACACGATTTTATAACAACGATCAATTATAATTGATCAGCAGAAATTTCAAGGATATTGAATAATATATGAACAATTCAATCGAATACATATAACAAATAAAAACAAATTTTAATTATATTTTATCACATAATTAATATTTCGCAGGCTGAACTTTCACTTTTGCAAAATTCTTAGCTCTTTTGTAAAATTTGTAAAATTATTTGTAATTATAAAATACAATTATAGTTACAAAATTACAATTATAATTAAAAAATTACAATTATAATAACAAAATTACAATAATAATAACCAAATTACAATTATAATTACAAAATTACAATTATAATTACAGAATTACAATTATAATTACAAAATTACAATTATAATTAAAAAATTACAATTATAATAACAAAATTACAATAATAATAACCAAATTACAATTATAATTACAAAATTACAATTATAATTACAGAATTACAATTATAATTACAAAATTACAATTATAATTACAAAATTACAATTATAATTACAAAATTACAATTATAATTACAAAATTACAATTATAATTACAGAATTACAATTATAATTACAAAATTACAATTATAATTACAAAATTACAATTATAATTACAAAATTACAATTATAATTACAAAATTACAATTATAATTACAAAATTACAATTTTAATTACAAAATTACAATTATAATTACAAAATTACAATTATAATTACAAAATTATAATTATAATTACAAAATTACAATTATAATTACAAAATTACAATTATAATTACAAAATTACAATTATAATTACAATTTGTAATTACAATTCTAAAATTGATAATCACATTGGTAAAATTGATTTTCTCAATTGTAAAATTGATTTTCTCAATTGTAAAATTGATTTTCACTTTTGTCAAATTGATTTTCACAATTGTAAAATTGATTTACAGTTTTTTTAAATTGACTTGTAAACGGTATAGTAGATTGCTAAAAATAATCGGGAGCGCTGTCCATAGATTTATTGTTTAGCTTAATCGAGTTTCTAGTTTTTCATAAAAGACATGCATCCACAATGCAAATGCTCCGTCGATTTGACAGGTACTTGAGGTGTGCCCCATGTACAGGCCACTAGAGTGATATCCTTCTCTAAACCAGTGTTTCTCACACTTCTTCTTGGCATGGTCCCTTCAACACAATGTGAGTCCTTGTGGATTCCCAGAAACAGTCCGTTACCCCCTATAAATCCTTGTGGCCCCATATATTATTCAACATATATTTTTCGTGGCCCGCGAAAAAATACATGGTGGCCCCCCATTTTTCAAATTTGGTTCTATGACCCTTCAAAATAATCTCATGGACCCAAAGGGGTCTATATGGCCCACATTGAGAAGCACTCCTCTAAACGATCAAGCATTGCAGACAAAATATGGAAGTATGAATGAACGATTTCATGGCATTTCCCTCAAACAATTCGATGGCATTACATTTTGAACGCGTGCATGAATTTATGGCATCATTTTGGCGAATTAATTGCAGGATTCTTCGCGAAAAGCAGACCACCGACGAGGAGTTCGTGGAGTTCTGCAAAATGCGGAGAGGTGCTGCCAAACACTCGCTCGACAATCTGCTTCATCTACCGGTCAGTGATTCCACACGCCTTCATGTTAATCGGTCTTTATGCATGTCTGCCCATCCACACGGTGGACTGTAGGTAGATGCAGCAAGCTTTGATTTTGAATTTTAAATTTTGATTCGTATTATTGAATTACATTTATTACGTACATTTGTACACGTTTGTCTTCTCAATATATGATTATGCGCGCTATAGCACTTATGTATGACGTAGTGGGCTTGGTACACTTTGGAGGAGCTGAAGTCCTCCAAGCCCGCTGATTGGCGCAGCCACTGATATGACGAGAATAATCTGCAATCGGCTTGTTTTCTCGCGCGTGTATTATAATGTGTGCTAATTACTGTCAACGTCAACTTATAGGTAGCGCTTGCCACACTACTTAGCTCACGGCTAGTGACAGTAGCAGCACTTTTTTGTATAGAAAACAGAACCTGTATGTATAGATGGCAGCACATCTGCTTTCAACTGCTATTTAAAAGGGTAACAGTAACATTAAATGAAGCATAACACAAAGCAGTGGCGTTTTCAGTATTTTCCCGGTGGGGAGATGAGGTGGCGTTAAGGAAAATGATGCGGGGGATTGGCGAAACATAGGGTTAACATCAGTGGTTACCGCGTGCGATCAAATGAGCGATAAACGGTTGACTTTATCGCTGAGGTCAAACCTTTTATCGTTTATCGTTTAACGCAAAGTTTTCTAAAAAAATTCGCACATTCACTTACCGCTAGTCCCAAAAATGAGGAACGAAAAACGATCAATTCAAAAGACGGTTTTTAATATAAAATGTGCACAGCGGCAATAATCACACCAGCCCGCCGGACATTATCTGACCAGTTCAAGCTGAGAGTATATATATGGTAGAGACTATAGGGAGCAACACTGGCTTGCAAGTGAGCCCTGACAACCTCATATGAGAGCTGCCAGGTGTGTGTAGCTGGCCAATCACATTATTATTCACAGCTGCAGTGCGCCAGTCCCGCTGTAGTTCTCGAGTTAGGTGGGTGTGTGCCGCTCTCTCCCATGCCCCTTGACCCAACCCAACCATGACCCTTCATGTTGAAGCATATGGCCCCTGCCTTTGAAGAAGACATCAAGGAGAGGTTCATCAAAGAGATTGTCACCTTAATCATATTCACACCTGACCTCTCTCCTCCAGCCAGAGCCAGGACATGGTGACAGAAAAACCTAAGGAAGCCAGCGACGACCCATTTGCTCTCCTGGAGAGCCCACTGTCATAAAGGAGGATGTGCCCAACATTGAGGAGCTTATCAAGAAAAGGAGGTGGACACCTTGGGCAGGAGCAAACTGGCGAAGGTGAAGCCTGTGCAATTCCCCAGCATGTACAGGGAGAAGTACATCACGGACATGCCCAGCTGCGCTGCCGTGGAGCGCATGTTCAGCACTGCTGGTGACGTCCTCAGGCCCTAGCGTGCATGCATGACCAGCGACAGGTTTGAGAAGCTGTTCTTCGTCAAGGGAAACATGCAGCACCTGGATACTGTCTTGAGGAGGGAGAGTCTGAGTCAGAGAGACTGATGTGGAATGGAACTTGCAGGCCATAAACTGGTTCCAGTGACAGTTTTTGTCTAGTTTCATAAATTTTCACTGTGGAAAAATAGTTTTTTGCTTTTTTATAGTTCAACTAAATAAAGGTACATATCATTTATCGCTTTCGTTATCGCAAGTTAAATAATTTTTTCGCTATTGATTTATTGTTTATCGCTTACCACACGTTGGTTTTTGACATTTTTATCGTTTATCGTTTATCGCAGGCTGGGGAAAATGATCGTTTCATCATTATAGCAATTTAAAAAAGGTTATGGCAGACACTACTGGTTAACATATTCCGCATCTCTAAAATGAGATACTTGTGCTCGCTGCGGAAATTTAACTTTTAACTGGAAAATGGCATTTGTACTGAGAACTTGATTTTTCATGGGCTAAATATTTCAAATGACCTTTTTAGGCACGGACCAAACTCTCAAAAGGACTCTCAGAAGGAACATGTCGGTATTAACTGGTCATGCTATATATACCCCGGTCATTTGAAACATTTTACAAAAAGAACCCGCCAGGCCGGACTGCCCACAAAAAGGAGACATGTCCGGGAAAATGAGAAGGTGTGGTTAACCTACAAAACATGAGGAACTACACTTGAAATGTTCATGATCAGGATTTTGGGGTGCTCAGGGGGGTCTTAATCCAATTTGGGGAGCTTCAGTCTCCCAAGGCCCCCCTTGACGCCGCCACCGAAAGAAAGTATCCATAATAAGTACATAGTTATACATAATATCAAACCACTACGTTACCAATATTGCACAACAGTCACATTATTATATCGCCAAACGTATCTTGAACGCATTTATATTCAGTATACAATGTGTATGCATAGTCAAAAAGAACATCACACACAACACCTTTATAGCCCTTTGTTGGTCTATTGTGTCTCCCCTGAAGGTTTGGTGACCCATGTAGCATATGTGTGTGTGTGTGTACTCACCTAGTTGTACTCACCTAGTTGTTCTACAGGATATGAGCTAAGCTCGTGCTGTCCCGTCTCTTTTCCATAATGTATCTAACATATTTTTGAAGGAACTTAAATTTCTAGCTTGAACTATTTTGCTGTCTAATTGGTTCCATTTATCTACGCTCCTAAACCGGAAACTGTACTTTATTACATCTTTGCGACAACGTGTTTTCCTCAGTTTTTAGTGTCCTCTACGCACATTTCCTTGAAAAACTAAACCGATGTCGTCTGTGTTGGCTGTGTCATTTATACATCTATATATGCCAATTATATCGCCTCTTTCTCTCCTCTCATCAAGCCTGTGTAATTCAATTTTCCTCAATCTGTCCTCGTAAGACATGTTATTCAAGTTTGGTACCAATTTTGTGGCCAGTCTTTGAATCTTTTCTATTTTCTTTATATGTCTCACTTCATGTGGAGACCAAATTACTGCTGCGTATTCGATTTTTGGCCTTATTAGAGCTATCATGATTTTCCTGAACATATTCTCATCTATGTAGTTGAATAATCCTCTCGTTTTTTTAAATATGTGCATACGACATGGCGAAAAGGTCATCAATGTGCGCCTGCGGGGACAGGTCATTCTGCATAATCACGCCAAGGTCTCGCTCCTTATCCACCTATTTCAGAATGACGCATCCCAGTGTATAGTCAACCATCTGTGGACTATACACTGGATGGTTGAAGATGGTTCCCGCATTTGCCAAATTTCATGACATGACACTTTGTTTCGTTGAGGCTCATTAACCATTTCGACACCATTCGTGATTTTTGTCGATGTCACGTCGCAATTGTTCACAGACTCTCATACTCGTTATAACTCTCATCAATTTGATATAGTCGGCAAAAAGGTGAACGGTTGTGTCCAGACCGTTTGCTATATCATTGATATATATCAGAAACATTATTGGTCTGATCACAGACCCTTGTGGCACCCCACTTTTCACCTGCTTCCACGAAGAAGCCACTCCCCTCACAGTTGTACTCATTTTTCTATCAGTCAAGTAATGTTTCATCCATTTCAATAGTGGTTCTTGTATTCCTCCACAATACTCCAGTTTACGCAGAAACCTTTTCTCTTTCCAGATGTTTTACCCACTGGTCCTTGATAATTTTTTCACACACTTTACATATCACGCTGTTCAGTGATATAGGCCTGTAGTTTGATGGCTCCTCTTTCGAACCCTTTTTGTGAATTCAAACAATGCTCGAACATTGCCATTATGAAGGAACTTCATCCAGGCGTAAGCTTGTACATATGATCAGTGAGCACCGTGTGAAATTTATATTTCATAATTTCTCAGATTTTCTCTGGTTCAGTAAGGGTCTCGCCTTCATGTTGAATTCTCTCGATGCCCCGTAATTTTTCATCTTTCCGTTGACATACTTGTAGAACATCCTCGGTTCTTTATCACATTTTTCAACTATACTTTTTTCATAATTCATTGTTTCTTCTCGTCTTATTTCCACGTAATTGATTCTGGCTCTTTTGTACTCTTTTCAGTGCTCATAAGTATTTATGTTTCGCAATATGTTCCATGCTTTTTCTTTGTCCTCTCTTGCTTTTTCACATCTTTTGTTGAACCAAACATTTTTCTTGGTGTATGATTTTTTTATTCTTGGGGCATATCTTCAGTGTCATAAGTCTTGAACTCCATGAGTTCGGTGATCCGTTTGCGTTCCCATTTTGCCAGTCCTTACAGCTTATATTTCCTACAATTGTTATATTTTTTAACTTGTTCATCAGATAGCATAGCTCGTTCAGAGTATCACTGAGCATTTCTTCAAACTCATTCATCTTCCATGAACTACTTTTTGGCGGCACATAAACCGCCATGAAGTGTTTCACACTGTCCAAAAGTTTTTGCTCTAACATTATTAATTCCGCCTTCATTCCAAAAAACACCACATTTGCATTAATATCGTATCTTGTCAACACCATCACTCCCTCCCCGCTTTTTCATATTGATTCTTTCTGTATATGTTATACCTGCTATGAATCAAGCCTTGAACTACAATATCTTCTTTGAGTTTTGTTTCCACTATAGCAACAATTTCAGGATTTGTTCCACACAGTTCCATTCATTGAGATCGAATCTACTCGACATATACCCGTCAATGTTGGTGTACATTAAGCTTGTGTGTGCCTTTCTGTCTGTTCCTTCGCATCCGCTGCTGCCATATGATACCATTTGTTGATTTTTCCGTGTACCAACTTCCAATGAAGCTCCTTTTTTCTTCCTTTGTCAGTTTCTCGTTTTTTTCCTTCATTTGTTTGAGTTTTTCTTTGATTAATGCTTTTTCTTTCTACGTAGAGTCTGGTTTGATCCATACGTTGCGGTATTCGGCATAGTCATTCAGCTTCCATGTGTTTTTCAACACTTCGTCGACAGCTTCCTTTGACCTGTACTCGATTCTCATGGGTCGCGAGTTTTTAGCGTCGAGAGTGTATGTGTGTGTGTGTGTGTGTGTATGTGCGTATATGTGTGCGTGTGTAGCTATGTGTGTATGTGTGTGTATATGTGTGTTTGTGTGTGTACATGTTTGTGTGTGTGTGTGTGTGTGTCTGTGTGTGTGTGTGTGTGTGCGTGTGTGTGTATATATGTGTGTGTGTATATCTATGTGTGTATGTTTTGTTTTTGTTGTTTTCCTTCAATTTATTACACAACACGTGCCGAACAATTTGTTTTACGACGTGAATAATAAATACGATACAATTGAAAGACCATAGGAACATTAACACTTCACATCCGACGTGCCAAAATCAGTCTTTCCCCGATCCGGGAAATAGACCATGCGGGTAATATAACCCCCGGATCCAACAGTGAACCAAAACCCCACCCGGTGTGCTTTTGTACATTATACATCAACATCGCGACATGCCACAATACAAACGATACATACACTACAACAGCAAAAGCAAGGCATGAACCGCAGCCATACAGGAGTGGACACCACCCCCATACCCAGCACTCCTCAAATCGTGGAAAAACCGACAACACACTAAGACACGACAAGGTTTCCATCCGCTAAAAGATGGCAGTAAACATCAACTACAGTCACATCAGGCCCAGAGGGTAGCATGCCAGTTAAGGCCGGGCAATATAGGCAATAATGCCCTAGCGGTGTGCCCCCGATGGCACCGCACAATGGGAATTCGGAAGACGATGGAGGACTCTCCATGGAAGCTACTTGTCATGCAGGTCTATGTGTGTGTGTGTGTGCTGCGCAATATATCCTGGCAATATACCCAACCAAATGTCAACATATATTGATCTTGTGTTCGAGTATTGAGTGCTGTGCCTGTGTTACATCGACAGAACGTTTAGCCAACTATATACGGCAAAAAAACATTCTCATTATGATAGCACTGTTTGCTTAAGAAACAGAGGTAGAAACGAAAATGATATCGCCGGGCTGCTATTCTTCTTCAAACGACCAAAAAACTGAGAGAAAACAAGACAAAATTCAATTAAAATATCATTAGATTCTCCTCACATAATATATTTTGGCCATGCGCATACAAGCACGTTTTACTGGTGTTTCTCGAAATGACTGACTGTCATCGTTGCATATAAGTGAATACAATGATAAGTTCTGCCCTCGTTCCTGTTGAGGACTATGAGACATTTTTGAGACTATTGAGACACTGTTAAGGACTATGAGATTTGTGATGTGATTTGCAGTGTTGTTTCTTGAGCAGGCCACTTGTTGGGTCATTAACCCCGCGGTGGCAGAGCTGCAGTGGACGAGCGTGCTAGTTAACATGTCCGGCTTGTTTTATGCCGGCTCGAAATGCAGGACCGTGTTTTGTTGTCGTAAACATCGCCTCAGCCACAATGCACACCGCCGCTTTTTGCCTCGTCCACCTCTCAATATTGGCCCTGCACCCTCCAGTTGACCGCGCCGGCCCTGTCCATCCATTTCCTATCCACCATTCTCATTTATATTTGGCTTTACTCCGCTTCGCTATTTCACGGGCACGCACTTACTTGTCATCGGCTGATATACGAATGCATTCCGCTATGTGTATGCGTGTTTGTCTGCCCTCGTTTATGCATGCACGTTGCAGTTGATTGCAGGCACGTTTGCGTGTGTGTGTGTGTGCGTGGGTGTGGGTATGAGTGTGTTTACGGTCCTTTGAAGTGTCTGGCGGTGTCTGTGGTGGCGTCAGTCTTGATGTATGTGGTGGTGTGTGTGGTGGTGTGTGTGGTGGCGTGTGTGGTGGCGTGTGTGGTGGCACCATGTCATATAAGCCGAACATTCTACGCTGGTCACACACAAACTTTGCCCACTTACCTCCTCGTTACACAATCACACACACACACGCGCACACATACACTTGTGCGTTTATACGAGCATGAGCGAAGATGGAGATATGAAGAGCGAGTTCACATCTGAGAGAGGTGGTTGTTGTGTAGTTGTGTGAAGTATGGATGAGAGGCCGGTGATTATACGCTGCCAGTGTTTGTGTGTTTGTGTTCGAGTGCACGTGCCTAGATCGACAGACCACTGTCATTAGCCAATGACAAAAACACAAAGGCCAACGTTTAATTGAAACTGTGGGTTCATCTCGCTGAGCCCTACACAATCCAGCACACACACACACACATACAAACACACACACACACACACACATACACACACACACACACACACATACACACACACACAAGTAAAGGAATGTTTGGCTGACTGTGTGGTGTAGCTAGAGGGTTACCTGCAGAAAATAATGAAATGCATTCACTCAGTTGTTTGCTATGGCTACCTAGGAATATATCAACATCATCAAACACATACAATATCAACCATGATCAAAACAATAGACGCTCGGTTCCATTAAATAATCTTTTTATAAAATGAAACTGCTATTCTTATATGATTAGATACGTTTTATGAAACATATTGTATTGGTCATTGAATCAATATTGCTTGATTTGAAGCCTCAATACTCAATGCTACTCAATTTCGGTTTTATTCTATACACATTCAACAACATATTCCCGTTTTCACGCGTAGTGAATTGTTATGTGGAGGTGAGTGCCTTTTCCTTCCACTGAACAACATTCCGAAACAATCCAGCATTAAACCAGGTGGTGTTTTGACACATCATGGGTGTTTCGTGGGGCATGCAATATCAGCGCACTTATAGCTTTCTAATGATTTTCGAACATGCTATTAGCAACACTGGCTATATAAAGCCATCATATTAATATCGGCTTGAAAGATATATTTTGCATCTTGAAAACCATGATTTTCTACCCTGAATGACTTTTTCTCGAAGCACAAAAATATCCCATGAAGTTCATACAATAATGTTATAAGTGCGCACATTCACGCGCGGTTCTGCGCTCAAGTGAAATGGAGAGAGGACTTGTTTATACACATACAGGCGGTCCTGGGCCTGGACAGAACAAGGACAGCTATTGACAACCCTTCACAAACAAACACACACACACACACACACACACACACACACACACAAACATCCCGCAGCGCCGACTGTCCCAATTCCCGTCGTTTATTCACAATGGGTGGCCGCTTGCAGACGCGGCATTTGCGATATGTGATTGACACGTGTGAAACTCCGGCATCATTGCTGACGCCACCACTCACGGCACCACTCACGCCACCACTCACGCCACCACTCACGCCACTACTCACGGCTCCACTCACGCCACCACTCACGCTACCACTCACGCCACCACTCACGCCACTACTCACGGCTCCACTCACGCCACCACTCACGGCACCACTCACGCCACCACTCACGCCACCACTCACGGCACCACTCACGCCACAACTCACGCCACCACTCACGCCACCACTCACGCCACCACTCACGCCACCACTCACGCCAACGTCGTCTTTATTGTACTGTACTGATCTATGAGAATGTGCACTCAGTGTTGGCGAGATTGAAAGCTCAGAGATGGAGGTTTATGTTGACATATATCACGTGTATACGAGATGAAAAATGTATGAGATTATATGCCGGAAACGTGCACGTGGCTTCGCTCACGCAAAATTCACTAGAACGTAGCCTTCTCATGTGATGTACTCATATGAGCAACTGTATTTTATAGATTATACGACTGAATTTCAAAGTACATGTTTGTTTGTAAAAGTGTATGTTTGTTATAAGATGTCTTGTTTTGGTGGCGCCATTTTGCCTAGCAGGCAGGGCGCCCCTTTAACACCAAACATCATCAGCAGGTCCTGTTTGTTCTCATTTCCCTGATATCAATCGTCTGTTATGAGTTGTGACCGCTCTTGTTGCACGTATCTGTTGTGTGACTTGTCGCAATGATGCGTTGACAAATAACTGCGTTACCTCACATTCCTGCCGCCGCAGATTTCATCATACAGCGCGCGCGAACGCTCCTTTGTACCGCTATGAAGCTCACACACCGGTACATATGTTTAATACAGCCCATCCATCACCAGCACACACTCACACACGCACACACACACACAGGCATACACACTCGCACACGTACCGGCCAAAAGAATGCCAGATCCCAAATCCAGTTGAGTAGCATCAATTATCTGGACATCGGATGTTCGATAGATGCTCGGCTTGTAGATCAACCGATAAAGGTATATGCGACAGAACAGTCTATCTGCGCAATTTCTTCATACACACACACATACACACACACATACACACACACACATACACACACACATACACACACACACATACACACACACATACACACACATACACACACGAGCACCAATAGCAGACGTTGACCCTAGCTAGCGTGTCGGACAGTCATCATTTATCTTCATCGTTGATCGCAGTGATTGGCAACTCAGATCGAACAGACTAAGCCGGCGAAATTTTACGACTGGCGTCATTGTCTATGTGTGAGTGTATATATGTGTGTGTGTGTGTGTGTGTGTGTGTCTGTGTGTGTGTGTGTGTGTGTGTGTGTGTGTGTGTGTGTGTGTGTGTGTGTGTGTGTGTGTTGGCCGATTGCAACACGCAGCTGATATGCCCGTGAGCGCGAATGTGTGTGTGTGTGTGTGTGTATGTGTGTGTGTGTGTATATAGAGAAGTGTGTGTAGCCAAACGCGATATGTGTAATGACCCATTAGGTGAGGCAACATCAGACCAACACACATACACAAATACACACACACACACACACACCCACATACACACATACACACATACACACACATACACAGGCGCATTAACCGTCACTTTCTGTGCGTACCAGGTCGCAATATTAATATGTTGACGAATTCAGTATTCGTAATTGTCTTTAAAATGCAGGTGTAATGTAATTGCAGTACACACACACACACACAAACATACTCACGCTCAAACACACACACACACACACACACACACACACACACACACACACACACACACACACACACACACACACATATACATACACTCGTAGCTACACGCACACACACGCTCACATTTGAGCTACGGACAAATTGCGTTGACAAACACACATCAACTGTGAGTCAACAATAATAGATATCTCCACTCGGTACATTTGTATAATTACACGCAAAACTCATATTTATCACGCAAATCGTTTTTCTACATTTCATCGCCAGCTAGAGTATTGTACTTCAAGCGTGTCTGTACGACGAAATAGCTTTGTTTCTACAATATGAAAATTTTGGATTTGTTTTTTGTTTTTTCCTGTGGAATTCAAATTATTCCTTTATTTTCGATATGGCTAGGACCTGATTTCCGGCTTATATTTAATCCTGTCGAACCAAGGGACTTTTGAATGCCTGTCTGAGCTGGTTTACTCCTTCCACTTTCTCAAGTAAAACAAAAGTTATTTTATTAATACAAGTATTCCGGATAAATACTTATATTAATAGCAGCCGATTGATATTGTCCTAAAATACATAGGAAATATTTTTGAAACAGATGTATAAATATATTTAGCGAAATTTTACATTATAAGTTCTGTTTGTCCAAAGAAACATGAGCCTGTCTTGAACGAGCACTGGCAAATACAGAAACTTATACATTCTACAACAATGAGCTAACACATAATTCCCAGAAATATCTCCTGCACAGAGGAAAATCTCAAGGACAAATAATCCAGCGCAGAGGGAGATGCAAATGCACTTTTATGTCCATGTTAGAATTGACGTCAACCAGAGCCATTGTCGAAATCGTGTCATCTATGGAATTCGCTAATGATCGCTCATTTCTGCTCTCATTCGCTTTGCATGTCTTCATGTTCGTCGCCGGATATGGAAGTCAACACACGCACAAGTACACATTGACAAAGCAACCGTGTGCTTGGTCGATAGAAGTTACGAGGTCGCCAATTTCATATACCGTAAAATTTATTTGAACGGCACCTACATTTGAAAAATAAAACGGCACCCTCTAATAGAACGGCACCCCTAATTAAACGTCACTTTTATTAATTCTTCTCTTTTGGCAATAGCTATGACTGATAATTATTAGTGAATTATTGATTAATTACCAGTGATCACCCTGTATTTGTATTTTGTCAAATTAATATGCACACATACAAGTGGTTCTTTTTTCATCCATACAATTTAGCGTGTCTTCTCAAAATTCCGACCAGCTAGTCGAAAAAATTGAGCGGCACCATCTAATTGAACAACACCTAATTCAACTGCACTACATGGGAATGTTTGGCAGATAGATCGTCGTTTATTCAGTCATATGCAATTTATTATTTTGCAAACTCGATATTTGGGTTTCTGTATTCATATATAGCTGAGTTCGTTGCACGCTGAGGTAGCATGATTGATCGTTTTCTCTGGCGTGTGTGTGCGTGTGTGTGCGTGTGTGTATGCGTGTGTGTATGTGTGTGTGTGTGTATGTGTGTGTGTGTGTATGTGTGTGTATGTGTGACTCATGGCAGTCATATCACTCGACCCTATCCACCCCCAGCAGTGGGGCGGGTGAGTGGGGAGTGGGGGGAGGGCAGATGAGATAGTGGGGTGGAGCTCTCCTCGAGCACTCACGCCGTCTTCTCCACTGCACCACTAATTACACCTGGTACACACCAACAAATATGCACACACACGCACACACACACACATACACACACATACACAAGCTAGTCAGCTTGATTCACTTCACCATTTCTCCTTACAAACTGCTGCAATCATCACAATCATACTCTCAATGTGTATGTGTGTGTGTGCCTGTATGTGTATGTGTATGTATGTGTGTGTGTATGTGCGTGTATGTGTATGTGTATGTGTATGTGTGTGTGTGTATGTGCGTGTATGTGTATGTGTATGTGTATGTGTGCGTGTGTGCGTGTGTGTGTGTGTGCGTGTGGTTGACATGAAGTGCGGGTTGCAGCATGCCTTACTCTCACCTAATTGCACGTTGTATTGCCATTATAACAACATATTATACGGCATACCATGCACGCACACACACACACACACACACATTCACTACACACACACACACACACACATAAACCATGCACTTGATTGAGTAGCAAGAGGACATTCAGTCTCATGTGTGTATGTGTGTGTGTATGAGTGTGGGTGTGGGTGTGTGCAGCTGGTTATAAATCGTCATGCCAGCAGAAACACAGGCGGTTGCCATTCAATGAGTATGTGTGTGTGTGTGTGTGTGTGCTGGTCATCATTCATATACTAAACACACGAACACACGCACACACACACACACACACACACGTTGAGCACTTGGATAGTTCAGAGGGATTGAGAGTGCGTGTATGCTTCGACAGAAGTCTTGGTTTATGATTGACGAATGGATCACATGACTGTGCATTTGCATGAACTCTGCGTAAGTTTTCCACGCACATCCGCCTGCTTATCGGCTTGTATGCGAGTGTGTGTGAGTGTATGTGTGTGTGAGTGTGTTAGTGTCAGCGTGTGTGGTAGAGATGGAGTGGGATGTGTCTTCGCAACAAAAACTCGTGACAAACACACAATACATATCTATGCGCTATTGACACTATCACTAACACACACACACACACACACACACACACACACACACACACACTGGCAGATCCAGAGGGGGGTTCAGGGGGCTGAAGCCTTCCCCAAAATGTGTCTATCATTTTCTCATAACCAAGAGATTCACTGAAAGAAGTCAAGAAAATGTATTTTCCTAGAGAATGTGTTGATATATGCATTATCGCCAATACGTTGCATAATGATACATGTACATGACTGATCGCCCCCAAATTCTGCCCTTCCGGCCCAAAATTTATTCAGCCCCTCCTAAATTTGCACTCTGGATCCACCACTGCAGATACGCAGGCACGCAGAAGACTACAGAAGCCATATAGTTGAAATGATTGTACTTCGCTATATGCAGGCTGTTCACGTACAATACAGTGTCGACAGATCTGGCAGTGAGTGGCTAGCAGCCGAGAAAAACCGCGCGGTCATTGCTGTTGCTGGCAGCTGCGTGCGGCGTGGCCTCATCGTGCCACGCCACGTGACGCGCTGGCCGTTGTGACGTCTGTTAATGGCGACCACCGACCGTGAGAGCAAGCAGACACAGACATGCAGAAAGAGATAGAGGGAAAAAGAGAGATAGAGAGAGAGAGAGCGCGGGATGCTTAGAAGATGGGCAAGACAGCGCGTGTGAGCAAGACCTGAGAAGAGATATGACTTCTCATACACGTTTTTGGTCGTTGCTTTTTAGCAGGTTCACTTTGCGTGATTGCCTGTGCCCGGCTATCCTCAGCAGGTATTGCACGTGAAAAACGTGCGGGCTGGTGTGTGTGTGTGTGTGTGTGTGTGTGTGTGTGTGTGTGTGTGTGTGTGTTTGTGTGTGTGTGTGTGTGTGTGTGTGTGTGTGTGTGTGTGTGTGTGTGTGTGTGTGTGTGTGTGTGTGTGTGTGTGTGTGTGTGTGTGTGTGTGTGTGTGTGTGTGTGTGTGTGTGTGTGTGTGTGTGTGTTTGTGTGTGTGTGTGTGTGTGTGTGTGTGTGTGTGTGCGAGTCTCAGCGTATATGCTGACTTTCGCCGCGCTCGCTAAAAAAAGCGCAAGGCAACGATAGTTGGCGTTTGACGTCAGTCGTCACTGGCGGATCCAGGGCAGCTCAGGGGTTGAAGCCCCTAAAGGGTTTCTATCAACTCATAACCAAGAGTTCCACTGAAAGAGGTCAAGCGATCACACTTTTATGAAGAATTTGTTGATATAAGCATTATCGCAAAGACGCATAGTCATGCATCTTCTTGACTGATCGCCCCCAAGATTCAACCCCCCATAAATATTAATTCAGCCCCTCCGAAAATTGCACTCTGGATCCGCCCTTGTCAGTCGTTTGTAATTGGCTCATTTAGAAACAGTGTTGTGGCACGCATATTGGAAGCTGCTGATGAGGCCGAATCTTAGACCGATGCTCGGCTTGGCAAATTCGACGGCTGTGAAGCTGCTTTGCCACAACATACAGACAGGATCATTGACGTCGAATCATGGTTGGCTGGCTTGCACTGTGTCGGAGCTCCACTGAACTGTTACTGTTACAGAACTGTTACAATTTCGCTTCGTCGGCGATCAAGGCACAGGCAAACTAGATCCGTTGCACCGACTGTTGGGGGCTTCGCACAGGAATCATACAGGAATATTGTCCTACGTGCAAAATTTATGATTTCAATTACTATTGCATCGGGGATAACAAGTTTTCGCAAGTTGAAATTGACAAATAATTACTTGATAACAACAATAACGCACGAACCCCCGAGCTGTTGAGATTATTTTGCGAGTAGAAAGGTCTCACACCAACTTTCAAATAAACGTGGTGGGCGAACGAAGCATGGTCATTCTACTGTGAGAAACTTGCCCTCTTAATGAAAATCACTTATTTCATTTGTATGTGTGTGTGTGTGTTGGCCCGATATGAATATAATGTAATTTGTGTGTGCGTGCGCCGGTGTCCTTGCAGTTAATTGGCGACAGTTATGAGTGGCTGTGCTGATCACGGAATTAGTCACTCCCGCGCCACCTTGACCACAGAAGTGGACGAAGTGACCAGAATTATAGCATTGCCAAACTGCCCGGTCGATCAGTCGCTGCTTGAGAAGGACAGAGTCGGTACGAATTTGTCAACTCTCTTTCTAGAGCTGATGAGAGAGATAGGATGGACAGACTGGTAAATAGAGATATTTTTCTAAGAGAACACTCGTGTTCAGTGACATACGCTTAGAACCGGGCGTCTGGGACAGCTTGGAGTTTTGGCGCCCCCTTCCTCCACGTTGCTTAATCAATTCAACGTTTGGCGGTCGTTTCACTCAGCGAATATCGAATGGCGATGTGGCAGAGACATCATCTTGTGTCCAGTATCTCTTTGCAGCGGCTAGCTTTGATATTTCCCCATCAATTTCTCCGCACCTTCTACTCTCGTTTCTTCGCTGCAATGACTTGTCGTTTCATTTCTCTCCGTTTTAATCAACCGGCAACTGGCACGATACATTTTTTCCTCATATTACACGCATTTATCAAACCTTGAATCTGGGAGTCGTGGTTTTGTCGCGGTGTTGCATGATAATGTTTTCATCACATTTGAAAGATTACGATAAACATCCAATTTTGCCAGTGTGCTCCTTTTTAGTAGATCACCTATTTAATATAATCACCTATTTGACCCCTACTTTGAACCTACCTGCATCGCCATTGTCCAGAATAAAATTGATGGCCGAATTGCTATTGTTTACGGTTGTATCGCTTTTTTCAAATGCGCGGCAGCTTGAAGTAGCAGCAATTCGTAGTGAATCATGCACGACAAAATCGTGCGTTGCATGTTGGCTAAAGCTTCTAATTCCCGGCCGTTTTCGTGCTAGAAGTCAATGTCTGTGCTAGAAGTCAATGCCTTAGTCGGCTTCTACAGTGTTCGTGTTTTTAGTGCTAAAGACACAAGTGAGTAAGTGTGGGTACACACACACACACATATATATATATATATATATATGTGTGTGTGTATGTGTGTGTGTGCGCGTGTGTTGTGAGCAAAAAGTGATACACCGAGCGAAAACAACAAGCTCTTCGACTAACAATCATGTAGAGTGGCTCTTGTTAATCGCTGTACTGTCCTCAACACACACACACACACACACACACACACACACACTCACACACACACATACATACATACACAAATACACACACCCAGACGCACATACACAAGAGCCAGTTTACGTGCCGGTACAAGGGTTGTAAGGTTTGACGAGGGTTTGCAGTCTTCCGGACGCAAACTGTGATTAGGTGCGGTATTATGGACACGCACAGCTCCGGGGGCCGACTTACCCATCACATCACTTACCCACCACCACACCACTGCACATACACGCACACACACACACCCACACGAACACACACATACAAGAACACACACATACACACACACACATGGATACATACACAAATAGTGGAGGAAGCAAAGTTGTTGAAGACGATCTCTATCGTAGCTGGGTAGGACGGGTAGCGACAGGCGAGGGTGGACGTGTCAGCAATGGCGTGGTATTTGGTGCTGTCGTGGGGTCGAACCGTCGTCGCCAGCCAGTCGAGCTGAATCGAAAACAACAGCAATAACATGAACGTTTACATGAGGCAGCAGACTATAAGCAGCATTCAGCAATCGCCAGAAGAACTGATCATGCATTTAATTCTATTCAAATCACAAATACAGAGCACCAATTTTTGAAATGTTCCTACAAATCTATGTGCATCACTGTATGTAAGGCAATTTATCTGTATAACACAGAGTATATTTGTATCATTATCAGATGGGTTGGTTTTTAAACGTATGTAGTTAAAGGCTGTTTGAAACAGCTGTCAACTTGGAAACTAATTCAGTAGGAAATCGGAGACTAGTTTTTGTAGCATCCTTAACCTATTCAGTTGTATTTGCTGGGCATATTTTGGTCATTAGGAAGTTTTTCTAGCTAACATGTTTGTGCTGTACACTGCTGTGTGTATGTGTGCATGTGTGTGGGTGTGTGTAAGTGGTGTATGTAACCACCGTATCAAGAGTATTGAAGCCGTTTGACCCGTGACCACGATCACTGCTCCTCCCAGCACGTACCATTGAGCGTGAGGCACCTCTGCCCTTCTCATTTTTGTCGTCCTGCTCCCCCGCTCTCGCTGCATCTCTGTAATTGTCAACGATGTTTCCATTCCCCTCCTTCTACTGCCTCCAAAAACACACACATACACATTTACATACATACATATAGCCGATCACACGAGGGTGAATCAGACCAGATTTTCTAATATTTAGTTTCAACTAATTTTCACAAGTGGAAATTGTTGATATCTTAAACCGATTCTACTGTTGAAATGGTCATACTCTGGATTTTGTTTAAGTGTAATTTTGTTTTCATTAAAGTGCTTTTTTGTGAGCTTTGCTACATGGGTGCATGTTCGTATGCTGGCGTGTGTGCAAGGCGGTTTACTATTGAATAGTTGTACTGCACGAATATCTCATGACATGCTACAAAAATGATTGGTAAAAAGCAAACATCGCACGTTCGCGTCACACACAATTCTACATGAACACACAGCGCACCAAACATGAACATTAGGAAGGCATTCGTGTTTTCTCCATTCGCGAAGTGGTCATCAAAGCGCTGATGTGCCCAAAGGGATTTGCAGACGATCATCAAATGAAGTCAGCGGGTTTTTCTGTACGTTTTATTCACCATTATAGCGAGTGCCACAACATTGGTCTTTCCACGTTAAGCAAATCGTCACGCGCTATTTTCAGTCGCAATGACGTTTCGTTAGTTCCTGTATGACTGTCGAATGAGTCATAACAGTCTACCTGTTCACCAAACAAACCATCAAAGAGCTTTGTGAACATCAAATTTCGATCAAGTGGTGTGTTTTCGTTGTTTGGTAAGCTGAAATATGGCAATGCACTTAATGCTCACGCATTAGAATCAGACGCGGTGCGCCAGTGTTGTAAATCCTTCAACTCAGCTCCATTGATGTGCAATCTCAGGTGTATGTCGTCCACATAAACGCCAAAACACACAGTCGGAATATAAACCAAGACATCGCAAACCTTCAAGGCATCGCCCCAAGTCTGTCTAGGCAGTCTCACCCACGACGAATATCTAATCAGGTCTGCCAGATGAAAACAACATTAAATCTGATCGCGAATTCAATCACTAAGACAATGAATGTCGCAACGCGTGGAATTTACGCCGCAAAACATTGGCGAAAATTAAACCGTTCACGTCGGGTGCGGCAGCGACGTCTTCGCTGCGTCTCAAATGCCTGCACAGAGTTGAAACCAGACATTGCGCGTATGCCAAGGTCAAGCAAGGTCACACAAGGTACAAATATTTTAGGCGACTGCATTAGAAAAAACCTCGCCGACAGACATCGGCAACAAATCTCCTATCGTACACACACACACACACACACACACACACACACACACACACACACACACACACACACACACACACACACACACACAAAGAGAGAGAGAGAAATAATTTCCGACAAACGATCATCAAGCACAACACGCAGCAGTTTGCTGGTTGACTTGTGTAATGCTGTTTTCCTCGTCAAAACAAGATTCCGCCTAGCGTAAACAATACTATATGCTATAGAGCAGTGTGTCGGTGACAAATACTGTCACCTACTCGCATTGAGCACCGCCCTATTAATTATTGACGGATTGAGGCTGTTAGATTTGGAAATAATTGAACTGTCTCATATGTTATGAGGACAACGTATGTTTGTTGCCCGATTATAATTGTTTTTATTTTTCTAAAATACTCACGCTTGCTTCCATAAAATCAACCTTTATTCTACATGGAGTTTGATTTTTAGTTATATATTCTGCAGTTGACGACAACTTGTCTAATTTATTCACAGGCAGAACTGCTCACTAATTAGATACAATATGCTACGTTTTTATATGCTAATATGCTATATGCTACGTTACACACACACACACACACACACACACACACACACACACACACACACACACACACACATACAAACACACAATGTACAACTATAGGCAATTTGCAAAATGGATAATTAATAAATAAATATATATGCCTCACTTTGAATCACAATGTGATGGGTGAGAGTTTTGTACAATGAGCGTATCAGTAGAAATGAGAGGTAGTCATGTATTGTCACCATGCTCATAAAATGTGTCCTTTTCACAATTAATCATATAAATTTGGCAGTCTATTTTCCTACTGTTTTTGCATCCACTGTTTTCACATTTGTATTTTGTTTGCCATTCTTGTTGATTTACTTGATAACAATTTTCATATTAGTGTTGACAATAATGAGACCAAAGAGGATTTCCGATTCCCAAGTATTGGCTAGTATGCGATGAGTTTCATTCTGGACAGCGGAATACCCCTGCGATGAGTGCCGACTGTCGGGTTGTTTTTCTCTGTGGAATTGAAGTCTCCGGGCGCTCGCGTGCGTCTCGTGTCGACGCCAATAATACAGAGGCGCCACCACAGCAGTGCCACCGTCGCATTGTGCCGCTTCAGTCGTGTGCTGAGTGCTGACGTGTGTGGGTGTGTGTGCTGTGAGAGCGTGTATGTGTGTGTGTTTGTGTTCGCTTGTTGGTGCATTTCAAGTGTTCTACAATCAATCGGTGTAAATCGATGAATCCACGTGTCCTCTGAGTGCTTGTGAAACGACCAATATATGCCCATCGGACGCATAATGAAGGTGTCCGCACCACTCCTACGACGTGAATTGCGCTGTCAACCTGCTTGAGTTGAAGTGATTATCTGTCGTCGGAGGTGTATCATAGTCTTGCCCACTAGCTCGTCTCCTGCGGTGTACATCGGTGATCTTTTTACCGGTTGAAATTCCTCATTATTTCGGCCAGTACCTGCACTTGTAGTGACCACGTGCTCGATGGTCTACACCATGTTCGGCAACTGGAAACAGAAGCTGCAGTCGCTGAGTCCTCTCAACAGTCCGGTGGCCAGTCCTAGCACGTCCCCCAAGCCGCGGCGACGGTTCGCCTTCAAAACTCCGGCGCGCATGCGGCAGCGACGCGAGGAGTTTCGCGAGGTGCAGTCGGACCCCGAGTGCGATTACGACTCGACACTCAAACACAAGCGCAAATGTAGCGTGACGGCCGTCCGACAGGCGAAAATCAGCCAGGCCAACGAGTGTTTGTACGATGTGCCGCCGAGCAAGCCTCGACGCAAAAGCACGTCCTATCTGTCGCCCCTACTGCACAGCCACACTCTGGGACGCGTCGACGGCAAAAATCAGGTGCGCCGAGCAGATATGCTCTCACATCGTGGCCTAGCGGTGTCGGTGGATAATAGGCCGATTTAGTAGATAATGATACATCACGGTAGAGCGGTAGTCCGCACTCTTTTTTCTCTGGTTCCCCACGTCTTAATGAATTTACTATTCATTTACCAAAGCAGCGCTGATAAATCCAATAAATTCAGTTACATCAAATTGAATCAGAAAGTGAATAGAAACGGAAATCGTATTTGGAAATCGTACGAATTTGGATTGATAAATGCACACACTTTTTGTATCATACGCTTGATTCCTCAATCCGCTTGCCTCTCCATTCCGCACCAGTGTGAAGTTCCCCAAAGGTTACGGAACACTGCTATAGAGTGTAGATGTGTTCGTGTCGTCTTATTAATTTTCCGAGGTGCTATCTTTTTTCATTTGAAGATGTCTTGACTCACAAAACAAAACTGATTTAAAAGATTATGGTATGCTGATGTGAATTAATTTGAGGCCATGCTAGAGTGGCACGCTCGTCGATTAGTGGCGGAGGACTGTGAACACAGGTGCTAAAGATTGGGTTAATGTTCAGTTGAGATTTTTTTCAAAATATATTCTGAACCAATTGGGACGCTTGAATAAAACTGTTCATGATACTTCACTAACACAGTCTGTGACCTCACAGTCGTATATCTAATATACATTTGCTTTAATTATATATATTTGTGGTGTATTCGCTGGCTTAATGCGGTTATGATTCGGACGATATGATAATAATTCATCACTGAGGACATGCCTCGGAATTATGACGACGACGTTTATTGGTGCTTATCAACTTCACTCAATTGATAGTAACGGGATGTATGTGTATATATGTGTATTGGTGCGTGTGTTTGCGCCTGTGTGTGTATCACCGTCATTGCTCTTACGATTGAGCACGGTAGTTCAATTCAGATCTTTTAAGATCGTGTTACCGTCGCCATCTGCACGTACGAGATCCATTTTCGAAGCTGCATATGGTATGGTGCATTGTTGGAAAAGCTGTGTATGGTGCATTGTTGGAAAAGATGTTTATTGAGAGCATCAAGTGTGTGATTCAGCGTATCAACACAAACGCAGCTCTTGTATATCTGATAGGCATTCAATGAGTGGCATTGTTGTATTCACCAAGGACGTTGTCAACCAGGGCGTTTTCGTTTGAGTCTCTAATTGAAGTTAGACCATTGGAATTGCCTATTGCATTATGTCAGACACCATCAAATTCTGCTTCGTTGAAAACCAGGATATCATTTGTTTACTTAAACCAGAACTCATTTTTGTTTAGAAAAGTGGTTTTGATTTGGTAGATTTATCCATTCTGACTTGTATTTCTTGCAGCGCTTCACGTGTTTTCCAGCCTTATATCTACTAGTGTTTGCATATTACAAGGACACGCAAGCATTTATACTCGCCATATTTATCCTGCCATGGCTTTTATTTGCTCTCGTGGTCCGCTATTTCTCGTATTCGGCTTCTGTGTTCTCATCCATCATTGCATTGTGGAGCGTAGCAGTGAGAATGCGTGTTTGCGTGCGCTTGTGTGTCTGCTCGGGTGGGCCTGCGCGCGCTTGTGTGCGCGAGTGCGTGTTTACCTAAACACTGGTCCACGTTGCATGGGAATGTGTGTTGTGTCTGCCCGGGGTGGCTTTCTCTTCTGTCTGTGCGTGTGTGCGTTTGTGTGTGTATGCGTGCTGACCGACGCGTGCAAGAGCCAGGAGACACAGATGAAGAGCGCGAGATTTGTGTGACGTCATCATATGACCGCTGGCGAGCGTGTCAGAGCCGCCGCTCGAAGACTTCTTCATCGACTAGAAAGCTGTTCGAGATACAATCGGCGAAATGTAATTCAACGCAGCGAGCGTCACAATGGAGCTTCCTGTCTTTCGCTCTCATTCTCGGCGTGATCTCGTTTCTTTGCTTCTCTCTCATTCCAGGTATATATTTTGGTATTGATCATTATTCATCCACACAATAGCAGATATTTTGGTAGACGAAAAGCTCCAACTTTGTTAAAATGTGGTGCATTTTTACTCTGTGCCGGTTAGGAAAGCCATTCGGAGATATACAATCGTTCTGCTGAAGCGTGCATTTTTCATTGGAACATTGCCACGTAACGCTGGCACCAGACACGACTTCCGACGCGGTTTTTTCCTTGTCCTATGTATTCTATTGCGAAGTCATGTCATTGTCATCCCGTTACTGTTCATATTCCGCGGGGAAGTTTTTTCTGAAGTAGCGGTGTGCCAACATCCTTTGAGTCACCACTGATTGCTCTCATTCGCGTACACATACATACATACACACATACATACATACACACACATGACTACAGACAAACGTTTTCTCATTTTCCTATGGCATTTGGTCGGCAAAAGTGAACTGCAATTAAACAGCGGACGAGGTGAACATGACAATGAGGGAGGAGAGAGAGAGGGGGAGTAAACCGAAGACAGAACAAGAGATGAACGGAAAGGTCGCATCTGTTATTATCCAAATGTTCTTATTGAGCAGGTAATTTTGGGCGGCTGGCTCATCCTTGCCACCGTTCTTCTAAATGTGTGTGTGTGTGTGTGTGTGTACGTTTGCCTGTGTGTGTGTGTGTACGTTTGCCTGTGTGTGTGTGTGTGTGTGTGTGTAAGTTTGCCTGTGAAAGAAAGAAAGAAAGAAATGTTTAATTTGCTCAGACTCAATAAGAGTATGGATCACAGCTCCGCATCAAGTAACAGCGGTGTAAAATCAACAACAAAGCACAACATCAAAACAACAAACAATTCAATATGACATTATATATGAATCCAAATATGTAAATTCCAAATCATAATGCAACAAATCACGTGCCTGTGTGTCTACGTTTGCCTGTGTGTGTACGTTTGCCTGTGTGTGTGTGTGTGTGTAAGTGTATGTGTGTGTGTGTGTGTGTGTAAGTGTATGTGTGTGTGTGCACGCTTGTCTGTGTGTGTGTGGTCCTGCGTTGTGACTTTTCGTACTGATATCACCGCTGCTCTTGACAGCCACTGTATACCCCCTGACTAATCACCGTCTGGCGTCTGGTTAAGAAATATACTTATTAAATATAAATTAAATTAAATTAAATTAAATTAAATTAATATAAATTAAATATACTTATTAAAAGAAATGCCCTTCTTCCACACTCCTGCCTCATTCGCTGTCCGCTGTGCTCATGTCAAAACTCAACTCACATTGTTCTGCTGATCTTCCAAATGAATGTCTGCGGATTTCAGATTTGAAGGGCAATTAAACGTTGTGTAATTATACTGCAATTTGTAGATGCAAATCAAGCTAAAATATTGAGTGACTACGAAAAACTGCATGGATGACGTGATTACGAGTAATATAATAATTAGGGCTGCCAAAAGTTAATATAGTTACTTTTTCACCTAAAGGTCACTTTTTCATAAGCTACCTAAAATCGCATGAAAAAGTTGTGTATAATAATTATTAAAAAAGTTATTAGGTTACCAAAAGTTACTTTTTCATCGTTAGGTTACTTTTTTTGCTTTTAGGGTACTTTTTTATCGTCAGGTTACCTTATGTTATTTTTTTGTAATTAGGTAAGTATATCACGAAGTTTGGTGACTTTTTGCAGATAAGAGGCACAAAAACGGTATATATGAGGATAAAATAGGAAAAGAGATGTAATATCAAGTCTGAAGATCAAGAAATGTCAAAATGTCTGCTGTTAGGATTGGCCAATTGATATTCACCTTAATATCTGTGCTACTCGATATTTATACGTTTTTGGGTACGCAGGATAGTGTCATTCCATTTGAGGAAATGTCCACGAACCGGAGGGTGTCGTGAAATGCTTGGAGCGTGGGATGTGTGAGCTCTCTTTACCATATGCTGCACTGTAGCACTTGGCAGTACGCATTTACTTGAACAGGAATTAGCACGTGATTTTCAGGGCGTGAGATAGTGCCATTTTCCCACGTTTGACATTTATAAGACTGTGAGCACAGGGTGCTACATTTGGGAGGACGGGGGCATTCACACATGCAGTGTTTACGCTCACACTAATATACAAGCTGTAGTACGTGATATTTGATAAATAGTCCCATTGAAACAATATAAAGAACATTATTGCGACCATTACTAAAACATATTTACATTTGCAATTAGTGTATTTTACTTTTGTATGAGCTTTCCACTTTAAATTGCATTTTGATGGTTATGCTCCTTTTTGCGACGTTAGCCACATAATATTGTGTCACTTTTGGTGGTTTGTTGTAGAAATGGTACCAGAGCGGAGAGAGGGTGGAAAAATAGTACCCACTCGGAGAGAATAGAAAAGGACTGGTGTATTTTCTTCCTTCATAACTGCAAACAAAAATTGACCTTTTTTGTAGGTTATTTTCACGTAGGTTAGGTTATTTTTAGGTTACTTTTTTTAGGTTATTAGGTTACTTTTTATGTTCACAAACAAACAAAAAACAAACCATGTATTTCATATAGCGCACTAATCAGCAAAGGCGTGATACACATGTGATAAAGCGATACAAAAGTGATAATAACATTAAAACCCATAGGCTATTTTTAGGTTACTTATTTATGTGACTTTTTCTCGAAAATATAGTTACTTCTTCAGAGTTTTAGGTTACTTTTTTGACAGCCCTATTAATATTGATTGATTATCACACATTGTATGTTCCCATGCGACGATTTCCTGCTTCTCATTGTATTGTTGAGTCAGGTTGAACCCACCTAGACCGCCTGTATATCTACTAATAGGAGATCGTGGATAAGCTTCACCGGAGACACGTTTGTGTGTATACCTTCATATACAAGCATGCTAGTATATCTATATCAACATAATATACCGGGAGAATACTTGATGCGTTCTTTAATGTTTAAATAGAAGCTATTATGTAGGTATTCATTGATACGGGCTCATTTTGAACGCCAGCGCATGCATGGGAGTATAGGAATGTTTCGTGTCGTGTGAGTCTTCACCACTGATGTTACTAATGTCAGTGTGTTACATGTGTGTGTATGCGTTTGTGTGTCCGTCTGTGCGGTGTTGTTTTCTGTCCATGACCAAGTATGTCCCTATGGTAAAGTGAGCTTGCTTGTACGTGCAGCAGTCATTGCGTGTGTGCACCAGACGGTGTGGGTGTGAACGCATGCGCCGCTGATTCCCGCGCGCCACTTTCATCGCCACTGCCGCGGCTCCACACGCCGCACGTGCGTGCCACGAGTCATCGCCAGTGTTGCGTGTCAACAGGCCGCTCACTGACAGTACCACACCGTCGCGTGTTCAGTGTGCGTGCCCACTCAACTGCCTCGTATTGCACACACACTGCGTGCCTGCGTGTGCATGTGTATGCAATATTTTTGGACGTCACTAGCATACCAGATATGCTGATTGGGTTGTTAGAGGCGAATCGGAGGCTGATGATTGCAATATGCGCAGTCCCCGCTGGCCACCGCTGTGTGATGGCGTGTGGTGTCACATCAATAAGTTGCTCTACATAAATCTTGTTTTAATTTTGAAGAAAGAGGAGAATGGAGTGTTGAGCAGTTTTCCCGCCTAGTGAATTTCCGACGCTTCGCGTGGCTCTACCTTGAACATACAGGATAGGGGCAACTATACACCAACAGATATTTTGTTGATCATGAGATTTAATCATGCCGCGAATAACATATACATTCACCTACCGCAGACGAGCAGAAGTCATGAAGTCGTGGGAATCGTAAATTTTTCCATGAACTGTTTATGTAGCTGTGGGCCTAATGAGTTGTAGCGAATGATAGCCCAGATGTATATCTGGGCATCGAGCAGCATATAGTATTGGACGTTTGGTTTCATTGATGTATTCGTGACTGTCTCGTTCGCTAATCACTTCATCCTATTCTTGGCCGGTTTCCATCTGTGGATTTTGTTGAGAGCGTCGACAGTGTAAATTGCGATAAATTATGATCAGTTGTGCGATTTTTGCTGAAACTAAATTGGAATTCAGTTGATTTTGTTTGATGTTGATTTATTGATCAGAGAAGAGAATGTGCGCGCATGCTAATGCGGTCATTTCGGTTGAATCAATGCCTGCGTTTTTACCGTGAAGTCGACGGCGGCGGCGAGCACTTTGAAAACGACTAGGATTTTCCCAAACACAGGCTGCATCTATGCATGTGTGTGTGTGTGTATGTTCACGTTCAATTAGCTGCTCATGCTATGTTGTGACGGCGGCTGGTATTTGTATCTCAGCGTTTCCGCTTTGCTCTTTCCTCGAAACTGCACCTCCTCATTCCGCTCTTTCGTACGCTTCATTTGCCTCATTTCAGGCCGTTGGCGTTTGATGAACGTTTGCCGTTTGCGACTGTTGCTTTTCACAATAACGAGGCTCAACTAGTTCTGCGTCAAGAAATCACATTCACTTGAACGTTCCAACAGTGAACGTGCTCACTTGATTCACTTGACGTTCGTGTTTTCTCACAATCGCTATCCACCGTTCAAAGAACAACGGCGATTTTCAAGATTTAACGTCATCTAGAGTCTAGATTCTAGACCTATGCAGAAATCAAAGAATTATGTGTGCCTTTGTATTCACGTTCACAAGCATTCCTCATCCTCACCATCATCATCATGTATTCACAATACTTTTTCCACATCTTTCCGTGCATCTTAACGTGCTTGTTGCCTATAAATTCTATTGTGCTTGCTGAAAGCGAAATTTTATTAAATTGTTACACTTCACCTTTTCTTTGTATATTTGCATACATTGAATTTTTTGAAACAATTCGACTTAGGTTTATTCCCACTTTGCTTTCGTGCGAGCGTTGACACACTGAGCAATGAGCTACCGTTAACTATCTCAGATTATTTTCACATGTTTGTCATGTGTATGTCCATGTGCGTGTGTTTGACCACCATATCGTAGCTTATCTTCCGCTTGTGTGTGTGTGTTTGTGGTTCTTGTTCAGCTGCAGCGCAAACATGAACAGTTTTACTTGACTGGATTTTTCTGAAAATAAGTCACCAATGAGCGGTGACCAATGTTCGCTTACACTGACAAATATGTCGCTATTTTGCTCACCATATCACGTTTATCTTTGAGCTTAAGCTCAGCGCACGCTCGTGTATCTTGGTATCTTCGTATGTGTGCTTGTGTGGGTTAGGGCTGTTTTGTGTGTGTGTGTGTGTGTGTGTGTGTGTGTCTGTGTGTGTGTGTGCGTGTGTGTGTGTGTGCGTGTGTGATGGTGTGCGCGAACGAGCGAGAGGTCATGTCGAATCGTTAATCAACTCAGCTGTCAAATTCGGTCGGCGGGCGAAAAATGTCGTGTGTTGTTGACACGCCATTTGGCCAGCAGTACCGCCACCTGTGCTTCACTCGGCTCTCATGTGCTGTGCTTCACACACGTCTCTGCACATTCGCCAGCACCGTGTCAGACTGAGTCTTATTTCCCAATGAAAACGTGCTAAGCGTGCGACTGAGTGGTGCAGTTACGCATTGTTGCTCATGCCACGATCATTTGGCAATGCATCAAATTCTTTGTCATGTAAACCACACGAAATCTGACCAATTTATACAGATTTTGACTTAGGCGAAAAGTACACGCACGTAGTATAAAATACACATGCAATTGCATGACAACATATAGAAAATGCACCATAAATATCACCACATCATGCACACACTCGCACACACACACACATACACGAGGGTGCGGTAAGGTGTGGGACGGCAGGTGTGATAGAGTTTCGCGCAATGTCTGCACAGCCACAGTGATTCGATACGCTTGCCGCGCGATCATGTACTTTCTCTTCATATGAAATTTATTGATAGCGTGCACTGAGAGTGTGCATGTTGTCTGTCTGCATGTCGCACACAACTCACGCGCTAAACAGATGCCACGCTGTCTACCTTTATATTTGAATGTGTGTGTGTGTGTGTGTGTGTCTGTGTGCATGTTGCCATGCGCTTCTTCACACACGACTGACTATCACTTTCACATTGGAAGTGCCATGTGTCGGTTGTCGCGTGCTCTCACTGTATGCATGTGTCATCATTGAACGTACACAAACACACACACACACACACACACACGTGCACACATGATGATACGTAAATATTCTAATTGATGTTGATATTGAGTCGGTGAACTTTGTGTTGAATCAAAGTCGCATCGCCTTGTAATATGTGTGTAAATAGGTGTAATCACGGCCAATGCGGCTGATTATCAGGATTAATTAACTAATCTCTGTCGTTTCATTATAACGCGCGCCCGGATGTTGTATATAATTGCACAATATTGAACAGGTATTTACAGGTGAACAGTTGTAGAGCAGGGATTATCAAAGCGAGAGTCGCAATATTATTGTATGCTTGGAATAATTGACAGTTTGCTCCTGCACTGTTCTTAATCTCTGTTTTTAGCGAGGATTTGAGATGTTTTGATAACCCAAGGCGATTTATATCTAGCCCAAGGCAAGGTATTCAGCTATGAAGTCACCTGTGAAATGTGCGAATCACTGTAATGCGTAATAATGCGTAGAATGGAGAGAGGTTTTAACAGTAATGTCATGATGTGTTGATGTAATTTGTTTTAGCTCGACCTCTTACTGTTATCACTGGTAGTGTATCACACTGCTCAAGTTGTCGTCAAACAGCAAAATGAGGGACGCGTCTCGCACCGCCCGCTGGTCGTGTCATTTTAACTGTTTATTCAAGCTGGGCAAGAGTTTTATTCTCCGTCGTCCATGAGCCATTTCGTTATGTCGTCCGTGCGTTGAATGTTCACGTCGTTCCCGCGCTCATCTCGAAGCACGTGCACAACGACCGAGATAACAGCCGTGTGTGAGAGAGAGGGAGTGTATGTTTCATTGTGTACCGAGTGAGAACCACTGACCCACTCAACGACATCATCTTTCACGCGCCTATGAAGCGCAAGAGCCGACGCATGCAACACTCATGTGACAGATATTGCAAACACATGTGAGCAATATACACGCCATGTTCTGCACTCATCGCTCGTTGAATCTCACTCTTACTCTCTCTCAAGCACCTCTTAATGTTGCGTGACGTTTGCATGTCGTTTGGTACCCACAAAATATGAGGTTAGGTTAGGTGTGCCGAGTGCTGCGGATCCGGCCAGTTTTCACACTGCGGCCACGATTACAGAACGACTGGAGGCGGTGAGACCTTGAGTGCGGGTTGTCGCACAGGAGTGTAAGGCTATCGGGAATGGGTGGTGTTCTCTAGTGACCGAACGACTGTTCATTAGCCGACGTCCCGCATTTCGCCTCTTCCATGCTGTGACACCACGATGACTGTGACATGAAAAACACCCATGCTGTCCTCGAGCCCATTAGCTGTCGGGTGGGCAAAATTGGTTTTGCTCGAAGATACGCTCTTGAAAAGAAAGGTTTACGCTCTTGAAAAGAAAGGTTTACGCTCTTGAAAAGAAAGGTTTACGCTCTTGAAAAGAAAGGTTTACGCTCTTGAAAAGAAAGGTTTACGCTCTTGAAAAGAAAGGTTTACGCTCTTGAAAATAGTTTCGCTCAACGCGCTTAACACATTTACTCCCGCATTGAAAGGAGTTTTGTAACATGCCACCACTGGAGAAGTGAACTGGGATGATTAACAGATACCTTCACTATCACGTCTCTCTATTCTGCAGGCCAACACAAAGTATATCTCCAATTGATCATTTGTTTTGTGGTATACTAATCAAATCTGTCACTGCACGAGCGACCCTGGAATATTTACGTCCTCAACGACATGCGTCCTGCTAGAGCGACTGGGGCTACGATATCTAAAAAATATATACTTGAGGTGTTAAAGTTTCAATGGGACTCTATGGATGGCATTCATTTGTCCATAACACTCGTGCTAAGACTCTGCCAATAAATAGTTTTAACATTTTATATATCCGACAATATTGCTTGGTTTATACCAGTTTACCGAAATCTTTTTTCCGGTTCGCTTTTTTAATGAGCCAAATCTTCATTTTCAACAACAGCTGTGAGAAATCTATTTAATTCAGTTTCATTAAATCCAAATGTCATGAGGTTATTAGAAACGAAAATCGAAACCAGAAACGAATTGGGATTGATAAGAACACACATTTGCTCCCCTGTCCGACCTTTAATTCTCCACTTGACAATCCCCGCATTCCCCACCAGTGAATAATTGCCCGCTTATTACGGTCTCCTGGGTTATACGATCGAAACTTTTGAACCAAATCATGCCAATTGGTCGGATTATGATGAATGATAGAAGAGGAAGTGAGAGTTGTCCGAGATTCATACTCCAATACACATCGAATATGCGTTACATGCACATGCACACACACACACACACACACACACACACACACACACACACACACACACACACACACATTCACATGTAATAAACTAGCGCGTTTTCCTGCCAAAGTGTGTATGTATACGATTATATGTGCGTGTTTATGATCTCTGCTTATGTGAGCGAGAATGCGTTTGTATGTGTGTGTGTGTCGATACTCACGTATGCACGCACATACACAAACACATGTTTCACGCCGATAACTTCCGGTGGGCAATTTCAACATTGCATTGCAGGATTTTACCATCTGTTGAGATTTTACTGTGCTTATCGCCTGTTCTGGCCGTGTCTATCATTTTCAACATTTTTAGCACGGCTCGGCATGTATTATATTTCATAATAATTGTTGCAGAGCAAACAATAATTATTGCATTAACAATTACGCAGTAATTTTTCCTGCAATGATTAATGCGGAGTAAGCGTTAGTGTTGGGCTTTCTTGTTTGTGTTTGTCAGCTTTCACATACAGTTTACTTTAATTAGCTTACTTTTCACATACAATTAAGCCGCATACTTTACGATAAATAGCAAATTTAAATAATGAAATTAAACGAACCACAGCGTATATCGGCAATTCATAATAAACAGAAAGAATTGATTCCGGATTGGCCTCACTGTAGCTTCGGGCTCTATGTATCAATTGTGAGGGTCATCGAATCGTCTAATTTTCTCATCTTATCTGCATACACCTGCATTAATTTCACCTGTTTCATGTTTTGCTTGCTTGATATGTCTTCGTAACTGTCTACCGTTCGTTGTACCGTATATATCATGCATAATGTGTATGTCTGCGCGTGCGTGTGTGTGTGTGGCTTTATTAGACACACAGCGTTACGTTTGTGAAGCGGCATTTGTGCACTAATATGGGTCAACACGCCTCATCTTCAACTTTCCAGCGGGCGCCACCACATGCGCGCCACCACTGCATACGTTCCGCGTGTAATTTGGTCATAATAGCACCGCGCCTGCAATTACACACACACACACACACACACACACGCAGACACACAGACGCATACTCAGGCAAACAGGGTTGTATGCCCGAGGCCCGTGTCGTGGTTTCTCCTGGGCACCATGGTAATATTGCAGCATAACACCATCACACCGTCGGCTTGAATGCATCGTGTCCCCATGCGGTCGCTGTGTTTCCCAGCAGTGATATGCTCAAACCATGGCTCCGCTATGACATCAAGTAAACTAGTACATCTTATGGTTTTGCTCAAGCAGTATACGCTATATCGATTGGAGCTGCGGACCAGAACTGAGAAAAGTGTTCACAAGTACTCAATCAGTACTTGCGAGTACTCCAGAATTCGGAATTCTCCATGCGGACCAGAATTCACCAGTGCTCATCAGTATGGGAGTACTACAATATTGCCCTATGAACATATTGGCCAAAAAACGCCCGCATGCTCCTATACTCTGCAATAGGGCAATATGTTCACTTCGGCCAGCGTTGTGTCAAAGGCGTAGCAAGTGCGGTGAGTGCGACTGCGGCTTGTGGCCAATATGTTCACTTTTCACCATAGCGTAATTTCAGTGGCTTTCAACACAACGCACGAGTTTCTATACAACAAGTAGCTAGCACCTAACATACTGTGAGGCTAGGTCTAGTCTTGGTTAGGTTATGTGAGGTCAGGTCAGGTTAAGTCAATTTAGATTACTGAGCCTAGCCAATAACCCCACAGTATGTGATGTGCTAGCTACTTGTGTATAACCTCTTGTCTTGTGTTGAAAACCACTGAAATTTCGCCATGGTGAAAAGTGAACATATTGGCCACAAGCCGCAGTCGCACTCACCGCTCTTGATACGCCTTTGATACTACGCTGGCCGAGGTGAACATATTGCCCTATTGCAGAGTATGGGAGCATGCGGGCGTTTTTGGACAATATGTTCATAGGGCAATATTGTACTAGATCCATCAGTATTTGATTCAATACTTACCATTACTCGAACCAGTACTTGGTCTAATCCGACGAAGAGGGCTTTCAATGTTTGATGGAGCATGTATGCTCACTATTTATGGAGCATCTCTTTGTGCATCGCTAGGCGCTGCAAGATAACAATGTCCATGGAAACATGAAAAAACGTATTCCCGCCTTCAAACGTGGCATATTCATATTTTCCGTTCAGTTTTCTGATTTTCTGGCGATTACATTATTACAGTAACAGGAAGCAAAATCATTGATATTGATTCTCAGTGTGAGTGATTGAAGAGGAAATATTTAGTTGTGCACTTGATAACCTCTTGATTTCATGTCCGTATCAAGCTTTGTTCCGAGAATTAATGTGGCTGGTTTATTTTTATGATCTAATCGCTCTAATGTATCATTCGCATCTTTCCAAGCACATTTAATTTTCCTCATGGTCGATCAATTGTGTTGTTTTTGTCTGATTGCAGGTAAGCATTGATTTGCACGGCAAACATATTTTCACGACAATTTACTCTATTTTAATTGCACTACACGCGCGCACACACACGCACACATCGACGCTGCTTGCACGCTGCTCAGAGGGGATGGCGAGGACAGGGCACTCGCATACTGGCGTGTTGGCTTTGCAGCAGAATTGAGCCGTCGTGTCGGTGAGTGTTGACCCATATCTGTTGGCTGACCGTGACGTTACATCGCATGGCTGCCCGCTCCATTGATTGATTGTTTTTCGTACAATAATTGATAACGGTGCCGAGTCACCACATGTGGCGCTCGAGGGCTGCTGTGTGCACGTGGACCAGTGCCACGGTGCCACAGTAGGCGTGGTGGTGGCAAAGCGATGGCACACAGAAATCGCTCTTTTGCCGTATCGCGTTTCCATCAATAAGAGCAGCACAGCGCGATCGTCGACGCCCAAGCGACTGCTGGTTGAAACTAGAAGAGACTCAATTGACCGTGACCACGCGCACTCAGTCAAACGTTATCAACGAATGTTTAACCTCGTCGGGAACGCTAGCACTGTGTGGTGTATCGAACTGCTGGGAACCAGGAGATATTGTCATTCAATACGGTATATATATATATATATATATATATATATATATATATCTGAATTTGTTTTTACAAATCATATTCATCCTTGCCTTGCCATCGTATATATATATATATATATATATATATATATATATATATATATATATATATATATATATATATATTCGCTTGGAAGAGAAATGATAAGATAAACTACTATGGCAATACGTCAAAGGGTGAATATGATTTGTAAAAACAAATTCAGATCCATCGATCCGTCGCGGTTCAGATCCATCGCTTATTCGCAGTCGCCCGAGCTGTTCTGTCACTAGCCACTTGTTAAGCTGTCTGGACATCTGGAGAATACAGCAGTCATAGGCCAATATCCCGTTATGGAGGATCTGCGAACTATATGACCGAACATATGATGTCTTCACTTGCGGTCTGTGTGCTGGTCGTTTCTTTCATACATCTCAACATTGGCTGCACCGGCACGCTTCCTTGTATGCAAATGTGTGTGCCAGTGCGCGTGCGTGTGGTGATGTGAGCTAATGCGTTGTGATTCATTGCGAATACGCTGTCTCTTGGTCGCATACTGTCTGTGCTGCAGCGCTGCATCACACACCTGTCTATTCGTGGGTGCGCCCTTTTATCAACTTCCTGGGTATTTGACTGTATATAGAAACACACATACACACACTCACACCCACACACACGCGCACACTCACACTATCTCTCTGTCTCTCTCTCTCTCACACACACACACACACACATATATATATATTTATATATATAAACACTAGAAGTTGATAATACCTTTTCATATTCTTCTTGTATATGGTGGATATTGATAGAGAAATGTATTTGGTGTCGCTTCTAACGGAACCTGAATGCGGTTCTTTTGGTTACGTCGATGCGAAACGGCGTTATCAACGGAGAAAACATGTACCGTGCCTTTTTGGGTACGATAATAACACCGTGTATTTGAATATGCTGCACAGTGTGCGTTGAGAGTAATTTATTACCGATTAAAACACCCAGCTATTATATCATGGCAATCAGCATCTGATGAAACAGCGTTGTGTTTCATATCTTCTCCGCGCTTACATCATTGATCCTTCGCGACATAATATTGCCTCTCTACCGTTCTGGCTCATCCATCAAATTTCCTCGTGTGTGTGTGTGTGTGTGTATTTGTGTATGTGAATCGACACCGAAACAGCCAGTGCAAACTAATTACGACACGCACACACACATTAGATAAAGTCCGAGATTATCAATCTCGTGCGCGATGTCAGACACGCCTCACTCAAGGATACCCTGGCCCTAGCGAGAGTGACTCAGCTGATGGGTGAATGACGTGCTAGTCTACGCTGTACGATCGAGCCAATCGACGTGACTAGTGAAGATTGATCGAGTTGTGCGTCCACTTTCATGGCGCCGTCTTGTTGCGGCGCGTGCCAGCATCGTGGCGAAGACCATGTAACCACACGACGGTAATGAGCCGGTCCCTCCCACGAGCGAGGCCCCAGGTGGCCGCAGGGCCCTCATGCAGGTCAACGGGATATGACACGGCCAGGATTGCGCGCGCCACGCCGAGACTGAGAGAGAATAGTCGTGTCCCGCTGTCAATGTGGAGACATCGGTGTCGGTCGTGTTCCACTTCATTAGCCGAGAATAACTCGTGACGTTCTTGATCGCCGTGGCTCAAGTTCGCACATAAACTCTTCATAAGCAGAGCGCACGCACAATCGTATAAATACACCGCTGCACACATGCTGCTGCATGCTGGTTTCACATGATCGGTACACCTACCAAAGTGGAGGAAGAAATGAAATTTGGTTGATTAGACAACGGTGCTCCCCAGAATTGTACAAAACATCACACAGCGTAAATGACGCACTGGTTTCACATAGGCAGTATAGTCATTCGGGGCAAATGACGATCGTTTTCATTAACATCTAACCAGCGCTTATACTAATGACGATAGCAAAACATACTAAGTACCACATAGTGTGTTGGTACACTGTGCTTCTATCCCCGTATTGAAAGCTTTTGAAAATTTTGTTTTTTCAAATACAGGTCGAATTTAGTGGTGCGATCGTCATTTACCCCAGTGGGGTAAATGACGATTTTCGTAGGGTAATTAACGATCGATCCGTAATTCGTTAATTTGAAGGTAATTTGGCATTCTAGATGATAGATAAAGACAGAAATTATCAACTAAATATATTCAAACGAAAAACAAAGATGAACTAGCTCACATTACAATGCTAGCTTACTTAGCCTGGCCTTAAGGCTGATACATAATACACTCTACGAAAAGAAGTGTTTTCTTCCGTTATAGCATGGTTTCAATGCCATCTCTCAGCAGGTCTTCCAGAGATAAATCACTGGATGTATTTGCTTCAGTTATTGCGACACTGTTGATTCCGAGTCCTCATCATCCCCTTTCGACTTTCTCTTCTTCACTTTTGCCTTTTTCTTTGGTTATTCCTTGCTAGACTTCTCAGTTTGAGTAGGAGCTCCCTACTTGCGAAGTCTTGTCTTAGACTTGTTCATCTCTGCAATCTTTTGGTGGGAATTCTAATCAGTTATTACAGCTCATGGGAATGACTCTCCTCTTTTTTGTGAGGGGGTCGCACCACGTCCTCTGGAGTGTAGGACAGTCTCTATGCAAGCCAAGTGAAGTTGTTTGCATGACCGCCGCGGTATTCTAGTCGACTATGGCTCCTGGCGGGCTTCGCGAAGTACATTTCCTCGAAGTAATGCAAGACGTCGTCGCACGTGGTGCACCACGGGGCAATTGACGATCGCTATAGGGGTAAATAGAAATCGGGGATGGGGCATATTACGATCGGTGTGGGGCAATTGACGATCGCTACACTGATCGTCAATTACCCCCACACCGATCGTAATATGCCCCACTTTCAGAATGATGTGGTGTCTTTAATACTTGCATATAAATGCTATGGAAGAGATAGCTATAGCCAATTGCCCCAGTTTCTTGAAGCGATCGCGAATTGCCCCCAAAATTTGTCCATGTGGTGAATTATGACAAATTTTCTGAAACATTGCAAATGTTTTGTGCAACATGTTTTGAAATGTTTTGGGAGAAATTGTGTCACACATTCATTTTTTAACGTAGAAAGACGATTCATACACTGAAATAACCGCAAACGAATGATCTAATAGTTTATCCACTCATTTCTCGTACATAGCGATTTCAACTCTCCCAAGGTCAAAATCATTTTTTACCCCCAAAATAACCAAATCGCCATTTGCCCCAAATGACTATATTGTTAGTTATGTACTGGGCGACTACAAGACCACAAGCACAGAAAACAACTAGCAGGTGCGTTTCTCTACGTATCTTTATGTATGCCGCCACCGACTGTCACAAAAGCGCTGATTAACTGAACAAGCATCATGAGAGCCACTAGATGCACTTGTGTACATGTGTGTGTGTGTGTGTGTGTGTGTGTGTGTGTGTGTGTGTGTGTGTGTGTGTGTGTGTGTGTGTGTGTGTGTGTGTGTGTGTGTGTTTGAGGTGTGCTTGAGCAGAGGTGTAGGTGAAGCTCCATATGCTCATGAACCGAGCCAACGAGCTTCATTCAATCTCGGAATATCAGTGGCCACCACTCTCTCCAACATGCTCTCGTGGCTTTCTTCTATCTTCTCGGCCGGTCGGCTTGTGTGTGTGTGTGTACATGTGTGTGTGTGTGTGTGCGTGAGCTTTGACAAGAGGCGCTCGACATGCTCGTCTCTCAATGCAATCGCCTCATCTGAGGGTGTGGCAGCTAACACACACACACACATGCATACACACACACATACATGCATACTGGTGTGATGAGATTGTCGTGTGACTGTCTGAATCAATGGCGGCGCCACTCTTGTCGTCATCCCATTTCGGAGATTTCATTGTGCGCTCACATTTTCTCTCCCGCACAGGCACATACAAACGCAAGCACACGCGCGCGCACACAAAGAGACAATAAATGGCTGGATTGTGTGTGTGTGTGCTGATATACGCTACAGCTGATGTACATATATATATATATATATATATGCTATATATATATATGCATCAGCTATATATATATATATATATGAACCATTATTTGAACGGCATGCCTTTCTTTGCCCTTCTTCTATCTTTGAAGCCTTCCTCCGTATTGCCATTCAATTTACAGGATGCCACTCTATTCTTCAACGAGCTGGTCAGAATTTTAAAAGAATGAAAAAAGAAAAATGAACCAAAATGTATGAAAAAAGAACCAGTTAAAACATGTATATCTATTTATCAAAAGGCACAAATACAAGCTAATTACTAGTAGGTAATCATAAATTAAGCAATAAAGAGCAGTCAATCATAGTTATTACCCAAAGTGCAGAATTCACCAAAGTGAAGTTAAATTAGAGATGCCGTTCTCTAATTTACGCACCCGGTTATGTTATATGATGAAAAAAGTATACTTCATCGGGCACAATCATTTCTGTATTAGTAACTACTGTAGTTAGTAGTACAACGAGGCTTTATCGAGTACTTGATAAAGCTTTGTTGAGGCGAAACGTCGTACTAATACAGAAATAATTGTGCCCGATGTAATATACTTTTTTCATCACATATATATATATATATATATATATATATATATATATATATATATATATATATATATATATATATATATATATATATATATAATGTGTTGTGTTTGCACTCGCTCTTCTTGCACGTCATGCGTGCGTGCGTGCGTATCATGTGAGTGCGTGTGGGCACGTGCGTGCGTTGACCCAGTGTCGGCACTCAGCCTGCAGTGAGGTCATGACTGTGTGAGTGTGTAGCTGCGACCCTGACAAACACGTGCCAGTGCATGTATGTGAACGGGCGTGTGACATGACCCGTCTGACCTCGACCTGCTGGCACACACACACATACACACACACATACACACACATACACACACACACATACACACACATACACACACATATTCATACACACACATAAACATATAACACATACACACACACATACACACATATACACACACTCATTGTTGACAACGAGTGTTGGTGGAGTTAGTCAGTTGACTTTCAGACAAGTTGGTGACGTGTATGATCGCGTGTATGATCGCGTGTATGATCGCGTGTATGATCGCGTGTATGGTGGCGTGTATGATCGCGTGTATGGTGGCGTGTATGATCGCGTGTATGGTGACGTGTATGGTGACGTGTATGATCGCGTGTATGGTTTGCGTGTATGGTGACGTGTATGATCGCGTGTATGGTGGCGTGTATGGTGGCGTGTATGATCGCGTGTATGGTGGCGTGTATGGTGGCGTGTATGGTGACGTGTATGGTGACGTGTATGATCGCGTGTATGGTTTGCGTGTATGGTGACGTGTATGATCGCGTGTATGGTGGCGTGTATGGTGGCGTGTATGGTGGTGCGAGTGGTGTGCTGCTACTTTTCCATGATGGAACTACAATCGACCACTCTGACTGTTTACTGGCGCGATTTGTACTGGAATTCTTTACTTATTCCACCTACTCTCCCGCACTTCCTTTCTCGAACTCGTTATACATGTGTGCGTGTGTGTGTGCGAATGTGCAAGTTATGTTCTTGCAATTGTGCTGCATCATTTGCCATATTGCATCATCACACTTATTTCCCCGGTGTACAGCGGCTTTGACCACGCTATTTCGGCTTATTGCTGGCGTGTTTCTGCTTCAATAAATTTGTGGAAATTCTGGGCTTACGTACGTGCAATGTTGGCTGTCAATGCATGCAATGAATGTCAATGAATGTTTTTGTTGTTGTTATGACTGGTATTGCTGTCGTTACATAGTTGGCAGCAAACATAGTTATATTTTCTGAAAACTCCACTGAAGCCCGCAGGCACGCACAAACACGGCACGATACACACGGCACAAACACGGCACGATACGGACATAAAGTATCAAAAAGTCGCGTGCAACTTGTGGATCACGGGTTGTTGAAGACACGCCGACACTTTATGCAATGACGGATGAGCAATGTCTCCCGGCCAGTGTTAACTGGTCATATTCTGAAAAAGTGTTGTCTGTGATTACATGACTCTCGGTGTTGACCTCACGCTCACAACCACACTCGTCACTGATTGGCCAATTACCTTGTGACGTCACTGCTTGGGGATGTACCGGGATGCGTGCACAGACGTCCAAATTACCCGAAACACACACACACACGCACACATACTCATGCGTGTTCGTTATAGACCAGTGTTTACGACCTAGACACACGCACATACATGCAAGTAGGTATACAAGTACACACCTTGAGGAATGAATTAAACGTGCATTTCTGTGCAGTTACCGGCACAAGTGTGTTTGTGCGAGCATGCATGTGTGTATATTTGTGTGCGTGTGCACCGGATGTGGTAGATTGATGGTTATGTCAATGTCGCTTAGGATCACCAAACGTCACCACGCGCCACTTCCCCTCCAGCACAGCACTCACTCGGCCGACGTTCGTCCTCATGTCCCTCTTTTTGTTTCTGCGTGTTCTGCCCGCCTGCACTGCAGCCAGGTGTGCAATTGTCAGATAAGCCGTGCACACATGCCGCCGACCTTGCGTCGTTCATCTGGCGACTTCATTGTGTGTGTGTGTGTGTGTGTGTGTGTGTGTGTGTGTGTGTGTGTGTGTGTATGTATGTGTGTGTGAGAGAGAGTGCGAGAGAAAGAGTCAGCTAGAGAAGGTTCTGCTCCAGTGTCGACACGTGGTGTGACATCTGATCTTGTAGTCACACACATACATACACACACACACACACACACGTACCCATATAACAATGCATTCACAATTGGTTGCATGGTAACGCGAGTGCATTCTGTTTGGAGATCGCCTACTTCTACACCTAGATGCATATACATGTGTGTGTGCGTGCGTCTGGTGAGAGGTTGGTCCGAGGTCCTTGACCGTCGCCGTTGCAGCGAAATCAGTTTCATCAGAACACACACGCACACACACAGACACATCGTCTCTGGTTGCACTCGAGACGCCGTCGTCTCTGGTTGCACTCGAGACGCACTAAGAAGCTGGTGAGCTCATGAGCGCGTGACGTTGCGACTGTTTGTTCGGCACATGCGTCCATCTCGTTACGCAGCAGAGAGCCAGGTCTCAAACGCCTGTGCATTCACATACTCACTGCCGTTTCACACGCATGCCATGATATTTGGCTGCATTCAACGAATCCCAAGCTGTTCGTCTTGAGCAAACAATAAAACTAGACTCACCGTGAATCATGGACTACCATGAAATTCATACACATAATACGTCCTTCACATCCTCATTCATAATTATCGATTGGCTACTTGCTTGAAAAGTAGTCAGCCTTCAGAAGGAAGTTTCGCTAGTTCATGAATGCGTTAATTCTCGCAGTGATTCGTGGAGTTATGTTCACAAGACTCACTAGTTTACCTTAACACTTTTATTCACAATATGCTGTCCTAAGTAATTACGTCTTGACGTAGTTAAACCGTTACTTGTTGATCGAATGGCAAATTCACTCGGATCATTCATCGGTTGGAAACGTAACCACTTTGGGGCATTATGTCAGTGGTCCGTAAGCTTTTTTTCTGATTTCCCACTCTTTACTGATCCAAATCCTGATTTTCCACTACATTGCTGAGAAATATCCATTGAATTCAGCCGTTCAACCGACTTCGATATCAGAAAGTCACCAGAAACGAAAATATATTAATTCAAATTGATGAAACACACATTTGTTTTTCTGGTCGACCTCACATTCCCTACGTGACAATCCCCTCGTTTCCCACCAGTGAATAATTCCTTACTGATGAATCACAGCATTAGAACAAGGTGTGTTGTCCTATACAAGTATTGCTGCCAATTGTGGTTTTCAGGAGTGCGCTTGCCTCGTGAAATATGCGGTGCCTTCGGTTTCTGAGACCACTTCTAGTAACAGCTAGAGTGAAATCGATCCCACCTTTTTGCCAATCAATCCACTTGTTCTCGGCACCATTTGTTTTGAACTTCTCTCCAGTTGAGTTGCTATTCATCCCAAGCCTATGTAACATTGACATGCCGATATGCCAGCGCTGTACCACGGGTGATTCCACCAGATCATCCACTCACACATACGCACACACACACATACACACACATACACGTACAAACTCTAGTGTAACTCTCGGCGCTGAGATCGACATTAGATAGAACGTGAAGTTCACGTGTGTTAGTGTGCGTGTGTTGAGCTAGGGTGTTTTCTGAGCTTTCACCTATCAGCATGTGCGCCCGTCGCCGCCTCGGTAACCGCCGAAAGCGACAGCCTATAAAACGCCGATGACTGCTCTGTGAGCGCGGGCGTGTGTGTGTGTGTGTGCATGGTGAGCTGGATGTGGGGGAAAGTGTTGCAGTAAATTCCGCCGTACGTCGTCGTAAGCAAACACGCGCCGAGATAGTGTGGTGTGTGTGTGTGTGTGTGTGTGTGTGATGGAGCCGCGCGCATGGCAGGACGGAGCGACGAGTCGTATCACGGCGGCATCAACGTCGCGTGGAAGCACCACCATGGTCGCCCCCACCGCCACCATCGCCACTACCACCACTGGACAATTGGTCATATATCACAGGAGCCGGTCAGACAAGACCTCTTAGCCGCCGTCCAACTCCTCCCCGTCTCCCCAACTATCGATGGTTACATCATACACACAATGTCTTGTACCTCGCATGATTGTGTGCGTGCGCGTGTCTGTGTGTGAGGAAAGTTGAGTGGGGCTACATGGTCAGTCATTTGGCGGTCCGCTAAATTGGACCCGGCAAGCTTTGTCAGACGTCTGCATGCCGCTGATGCAAAAAAAGTCAGCGGCCGGTCCTCGAACCGCTGGCCTGCTGTGAACGTTATGCAGTTGTGGTTTGTCTTGGCAAAATGCACGGACGGTTATTTCGCGTGGCCGCAGCGCATTACAACTAGCCGCCGAACGGTAAGACGGCGCCAATTCCCGGCGTGCATATTCCAGGACAACACAACCGCTCCTGGCGTCTACCTTCTTTGTAGATCTTCTTATTGCTGAGGATTGCCATGGCGTCACCCAATGTCACATTTGTTTGAGAGTCAGTTGTAGTCAACCAGCGACGTTGTGTGCCCACTATCCAGTCATGATGCTGTCATACACGTATGTACAGAATATAATGCGGCGGAATGTAAATACAATGCGACTCGCCATTTTACGCCACCTAATTTTGACACTAATCAATGCAATTACATCACTCCATTCACAGTTGTTTACTAGAATTTTGCTATACCGATTGAAATCTCTAACGAATTCCGACAATTCTACGAGAATTAAAAGTACCGAATATGGGTTGACAAATGACCACTCAAGCGCTCTCAGAAAGTCGAGTTGTATGTGTCTCTGTGTGTATGTGTGCCTGCTTGTGTGTACGTGTATGCCTGTATGTTAGTTTGTGTTTTGTTCAGTATGTCTTTAGTGAGCATTGGTGCCCGTTAAGACTGAGACACACATCTGTTTCAACACACCTGCACCGCACATACACGTACACGATCACAGTTAGATACAGACACACACACACACACGCACACACACGCACACACATACACACACACACACACACACAAACACACACAGACAGAGCAAACACTGTTCGAATAGCGTCAGTGAGAAAAACACACTCGATTTGCATTTTAACGACCAACCTGACAACACCACACTCGAAATACAAACACGCACACAGATAGACAGACAGACAAGCACACATGCAGCCAGACATTGTAGCGAATGCCTTTATCGCATGCATTACGCATTGAGTTTCGCTGTGGAAACCGTTGACTTACGACCGCAGGCTGTGCGATATCTGAGCGTGGTAGTCATTTATGAGCTTACAAGTGCCTGTATGTGTATGTGATGTGTGAGTGAGTGAGTGAGTTTGTGTGTGTGTATGTGTGTCGTCTGATTGAAGCCATAAATTCTCGGCTTTTTGCGGCAATTGGCTGGGTACTATGGAAAACTTACAAGCGGTAAAAGCTATCGGCTGCTGTTTTCGGACGGTGTGCGGAATCACTTCTGTTGACAATCACTTCTATCGCAATTTTTCATGCATAAATACCGTTCTCGCTGTTATTCATTTCTAGAAATACTGAATCAATCATGCAATTTATATCGATGGCGCTCTTGCCATTTCGCCCCTTTACTTGTTTTTCAATTATAATAACAATAATATTAAACTCCGCTTATACCGTATATTATCTTCGTTATCAACATTGTGTCATGATATTATCTATTCGCGCGCGTATGTGTGTGTGTGTGTGCGCGTGTGTCTGTGTCTGGGCATGTACTTGTCGTGTATACTGACTGGGTGTGTTCTGTGTGGTTACGCTCACACGCACACGCGCACACACAAGCACAGACAGACGTAATCATGCGCGCGCTCCTACGCACACACACACACACACACACACACACACACACACACACACACACACACACACACACACACGCTCGGATAGCATAAGGGGCCAGGTGTGCATGTCCATTGTTTCGAAATGGGTGTGGCGCGCACACAGACGGACACATTGACATAAACCCACACACATGCGCACACACAATACATGCACAAATGTAAATCCAGTGTTTTCCATACTCTTGGGGTAATTCATATATGCCAAGGGACTGTTGGCTTTTCTGAACCAAGTCAGTTGGTATTATCGTTTAGGTATCATATAACTGTTTTTTCGTTGGTGAAGACCCGTGCACATAACGTGTACTGCAACAAGTCATGTGGTTATATGGAGCTTTACTGTGAAAATATGTTCCCAGTAGCAAGTCCAGAGCCGTGGCAACCACCCCACGAACACCCGACCAGGGGCTCCTAGTTTTGAGGGGCACCCGTTGCCTCACGCATGATATTAAATTATATAAAGTAACGCATAAACATGCCGTAAGTCCCCAGGATACCGAGGGGCTACTCGTAACTGCATTTTCCAAAATTCAGTCGGATTTCTATTATAATTGTGCTTCATTTATAATGGGGTCACCAAGTATTTGCCTTCGAGGGGGCATAAGACCTTTCATCGGATCTGGGCAAATAACTGACCACCCTGTCTTCTCAGGGAGTCAATAAAATCAAAGGGAATTATTTGCATTGGTACTGCGGTATTGCTGCTTAAAACTGTAACCAGTTTACGCTTTAACCTTAAGCCTGTATGTTTTACCTGTATGTTTGTCATATGGTATCCAGCCGTGACTACCATTTAGAAGTATTTGTGGTTCCAATTGGACGTTTTGCTCGCGTAGTAAGTACCACTATTGTCATTATTATTATGAGAATGTATGAATATGGTGAAATAAATGAGAATAAATGAATAAGGTGAAATGGGAAGCACCAAGCACTACAAGCAGCCAAACACCATGCCTGCAATCCCCATACAAGCATAAAGGACATGAAATAAGGCGGAGCGGAATCAGAACACCAACAAACACCGACAAACACCCACAACAACACGCATACGACATTATTTCAACCAAGCATCAACCTGCTTCTGTCTGACCTCTGTCTGACTGACTTTCGTGCACATTTAGAAATCTAAAGTTGTCTTGGTTCATTGACACTGGCAAAACACCACATAGTGACACGTACTGACACGTTGGACACAATCAGATACAGCACAATGACAGCCTCATGCACGCAATCAGAACGCCTGTTTTTTCCATCGCCGCTCGCCACAATGTCAATCAGGATTTAGTTGAATGGATATCTGTGTATGTGTATGTGTGTGGGCCTGTCTGTATGACAGATTTAGGTGACGTGTGTGTGCACGTGTGTGTGCGTGTACGAGGACATATTGTGTGAAATACACACTGGCTCCATTAAGCGAAGGCTGGCATTGTCGATATATGAACCGATAAATAGGTGGACTACTTCAATGTCATTTCAAGCATGTGCTGCTATGTAGAACTCGCACATTTACATTTTCCCTATTTGCCACGCATGACATGGCTGGGTGACATGGAAGAGCATATATGTGAGGTCGAATGAGCACATGTTCACTTCTGGATACGCTAGAAGTAATTCCTTGTTATTCAACTTAGTTTCCACTGGTGTGTTGGGTATGAGGTAATTATACTGCATGGCATATATGTGTTGATACACGAATATGCAGTGTATTACACCAGCTCATTTGTATGAAATCCTGTGTGTGCATTGCAAGCACCTGTCCACGACACCAGTGTTTTTCAACCTATTACTTTCCGTGGTCTCCTTTAGCACAATGTGAATTACTGTGGCTCCCAGAAAGAGTCCTGCCTGCCCTAGAAGTCCTTTTGTCCCTATAAACAAATGGATGGTCGCGCCAGGCAAACACCGCGGGTCTCACTGTCTCGGAGGATCACACGATTGAAATGTACATCATCGAAATTGATCACAGAATAAATTGTTTCAATGCATATATTTCGTGGCCCGTGAGAAATCATGGTGGACCCCAATTTTTATTTTGATCCTATGACCCCTCAAAAAAGTCTCATGACACCCAAGGCAGTTATATGGTCTACGTTGAGAAACACTGCACTAGGCGATAAGTTTTAGGGAACCTCCTGCGTTGCAAAACTCTTAGCATAATACAAGTGAGCATTGCTAATGAAGAAGAGATGTCATTTATCGAGCCTTGGTTCTGACCAACAACCCTCCACTCCAGCTGCCTTCCTTCGCACTTCATGACAAAGCATACGTGGAGAACGAGGATGATTTTTGCAATGTTGATACAAAATGGCTAACTCCCTGTGCTAATTTTTATGAAGGCATTGCTCGCTTCCAGCCGAGGTCACAGATGCAATGACGTCGCAATGGTATGACGCACGTGACGTGGAAAATGCATCGTTTATAGAGTATATTGTCGACCACACAAACCACGAGAGCTGAGCTGCAGTACAACTAGTAAATTTGGTATTTCACCTCCGCTGCGATATCACAATATTCTCAGGAATACGCTGAACTTGCGGCGGAAATGTGTGTGATTCAGCAGGGAGTCCTGGGTATTTCTGTTGATGCACAACGCTGATACGGCCATCAAAACAATGCGCTTGAAACGGAATTTGGACTGATTGTCTTTTGGACGCTAAACCGTAATTTTGTTTTCAAAATCATGAAAGTTTTCACGGAAATGTATACATCTGTGTATATTTTGTTGTATACAAAAGTAATATAATGGTATGATTATCTTATAAAAATCGTGTGGTTGTGTGTTGTCATTGTTGTTGCATGCATTTGTATGCGAATGGTTGTTTGTGTGTGCGTGCTGGAGTATGACCTTGTGTCTCCACATATCCACCGCTACAGGTATATTCGTATGTCTGTATGGCTGTGTCGCGTTTGTTACGTCAATTGTGCATTTTAACAAGTGCATAACATCGTAAAACGTTCAGAAACAACAGGGCGTTGTATAGTTACGGGTGAGTTAGTGTGTGTGTGTGTGTGTGTGTCCGTGTGTGTGTGTGTGTGTGTGTGTGTTTGTGGGCTTGATGTGCGTACGAGTGCGTGTGTCCGCATTTGTTTTTGTGTACAAATATATTTTCTTGTTTGTGCCTCTTTGTGCATGTGCGATTGAGTGTCAAAGATAGAACAGGTGTTATTCGTGAAATGACACTTGATGACTCATTCCAGTCGCTTTTGGATTTCAACGGAGCTCAATTTTATGCGGGTGGAAACAGGGGAGGCAGTTTTTGATTTGGCTCATGTTTCTCATCAATTCTTGAACATAATGCTCGTACATCCGTTATCAGTTTGCCGTATTGATAATTGGCTCGCATGCGTTCATTCATTCATTTTCGAGACATCATATTGCGTGTGCGTGAGTGTGTCTAGTGTATTTGACATTCTTGTGAGAGTAGTCACGCTCTCTGTATAAGTTAACTCTCACGCTCCCTAAATACGTCTAAAGATCAGATTGTGCTGTGTTTGTGATCGTTGCAAATGTGACGTCAGTCATTATTACCGTGTTAATCAGAGACGTGGCAACGGCCTACGAACGCACACGTGTCTACTTATCATAAAGTAGCGTATAAAAGTCAACAGCTTAATGGCGACCGAGGGGTTGCTCGTCCATGTTTTTTTATTCGGACGTCTATTATAATGGTGTTTTATTCATAATGGTGCCCCAAGTATTGTTTCGAGGGGGGCTTAATACCTTGCATCGGCTCTGGTGGTAATAACCATGATACAACGACGCTGTGGTTTATATCGTAGGTATCTTTTCAAGGGAGACCAACCTTAGCAAGCGTAGCCTAAGCTTGACTCATCAGTCGCTGGTAAATTATCATAAAGCCTTTATATGGTGTACATGGGCTAGAAAATGTTATACTGCTCAATCTATGACTGTTGTCTGCCTAATCCATGACTATAAATTATTACCATAAGGTTTTATAATGTTGTCATGTGTTTTTTACTCTATTTGTGAAGAGTCAGTTTGTGAAATGTATCTTTCACTTGATTTGTGAAATAAATTCGTCCGATGATACAATGAGCAAGAGGTGACACAATGAACAACGAGCACCCCAGGTAGATGGCAGCTAGGAGCCCTTACATTAGCAGTACTTGCTTCTTCATTTGTACTCAACCCTACAACGCTGCATGCGTCTACTATAACATGGACGAGGGCGTTCTCACAAACTCTCATAAGACGCACACACATGCATACACACACTCGATACATTCGCAGGTCCAAATATGGAGGGAAATATATCGTACTTATCACTAGTAGTGCACACTGAATGGTGGGCTGTTTTTCTCAGTCTGACAGATGTGTGAGAGTCTAGGAGACTGATCCTTCTCTATTCACCCCACCCTCTTTCTCCACTGCTTCCTTTCTGTCCCAGTACTGTGCGTGCGTGCGTGTGTGTGTGTGTGTGTTTGCGTGTGCGTTTCACGCGCATATGTTCCACTTTTGTGTGTCTGCTACTGTACTCGAATGATATAAACACACACACACACACACACACGCACACATACAGTCACGCGCAAAGTCCGAAGAGACCGAAGTAGACTTGTTCTCGCCTTTGATCTGTGGCGGTGTTTCTCGAGCTGTGCCCGAGCGTGAAGGCGAACTTTGTCGTGCCGAGTGTAATAGTGTTGTCTTGTATTGCATCTGTGTTTTTGTGTCGCGATGTTTACTCGTGACGCCGACTAATGTCGCTGTTTGGAGAACACTCGACTTTGTTTGCACACGCTATTAGCACGCGCCAAACGCATAAATGCGTCACAGGTAATGAGGCAGCCTTTTGGTGTTACTATCAATGATGATACTGTAAGATAATAATTAATAGTTATTATCATTCCCAATATCAAATGAAATGATTGTTGCGAAGCTAAACACTACGTCAATTATCCATACGTTTTACGTTTAAATGAGAGCTTGCTTTTGGAATTCGTTGTTTCTGAGAAGTCTGAGCGACCTCTGAAAATACTATTTCTCATCTTCAATTATTCCATTTTTTCTCACATTCCTTTTTTGTTCATTTCACCGTTGTTAATTGTTTATTCACGAATGAGCGTTGAGTGAGTCGTATTGGGATATTGAATAATTCGTTCAATCATTATGTGGTATACTTCGTTTTGATTTGTTATGGAATGCCAAGAAACGCCAACACACACACACACACACACACACACACACATACACACACACACATTAACATATCATTAGACGTTGTCATTGAAGTGTAAGTTTGTGTGGAATCTTTGGACACGGCTGTTTAATCCAGCAAAACATTAGCGTCAACGAGTGGGCGTCGATATACCTGCTTTTTGAGTTGCGCCACAAAAACGGCTGTTCATGTGGTCCTGATAATTGTTCCTACCAAGAACCTTGACATTCCTCGACCAGCGCAGGCGAGTATGTGTGTGTGTGTGTGTGTGTGTGTGTGTGTGTGTGTGTGTGTGTGTGTGTGTGTGTGTGTGTGTGTGTGTGTGTGTGTGTGTTACGCTGAACCGATTATTGTATTAAGCGTTTCAAGGGCTCCTTTTCAAGGGCTCCTCTTCGAATGTGGCGGGTGCGGGCGGCAGCGGATGATTGTGCTAGACTGGCACTGAGATCAGTGACCGCCGACACGCCACCACACTGGCGCCACCATGGTCGCGCCACCACGCCGTGTCGTAGCTGATTCATGGCGTCGTGATGTGTAGCACCAGCCAGCCGAACAGTTTCGACACGGCATGAAATTAATTGATTGCCGCCGTGCAAGAAACAGTGATTGAAAAAGCAGCCGCACGTCTGGTGGCGACATGCAGTGGTGGCGCGGTAGACGCGGCCTCCACTCCACCCCGCCAACGCCGCCGCAGTCGTAATTTGTCTCCGAGGGGAGAGACAGACAGAGGCAAGAGGCCAGTTGGCTGGGCAGTCTCCACGATCAGACGCCGCATCGTACATAAAACGGCTCCTTCACTTTTTATCCGATCCCAACGGACTCCCACTGACGCATGCGGTACCTGCCTCGCCTATTCTACTTTTTCTTATCCTCTCGTTCTTATCTGCCCTGTTGCACTGTGCTCGCGTTCTTCTAGCAGCCCATCCAGCTCCTCTCCCCTCTCTATGCATTCATTCATTCCAATTGCGCTCTCTGCTGCTGTCTGAAAACACATTTGGGTTGAGGTTTGAGAGCAATGCAGTACGAGGCGATATACAGCGCCATATACACGAAACAGCCGACCTGAGCCACACTGAGATGCTGACATGCTATTATAGGTGGCGGTCACTTTCAGTGACGGGTTGGTCTCAATGTCCACCAATGACGCCACAGTGCAGCCCAGCTAAGCTAGTGTAGTCAAAGTCCCAAAAGCATAGTGGTTCGTAACCTTGATTTGCTGTGACCTAAAATTCTGTAAATGTATAATTCTGTAAATAAATACGTAAATGTATTCATGGTATGCTTCGATCTAATCATGATTATATTTTTAATCATGGTCTGCTTAGAATCGTAATATAATCATATGATTATAATATTTTAATGGCAGAATGTATTATCAACACGTATAAATTTATCGATTTCATAAACAGTGATATTTCGCCTTTTTGACGCTCTTCAATGATTGGTTACCCTCATTGGAAAACACCTCATCAAAACAGAGTTGGTGGCAGCGTGCGACAGAGCAGTGAGATACAAACCCTGGCTAGTGTTTTTATGATTCGTGTGGGCCGTCTGCTGAGTCGTCACCGTCACACAATCAGAGATGGCAGATGCGCTGGAGGCCTCTGGACACTGCCGTGCGCCATTCACATGCGCTCACTCACACGCAGACGGACAGACAGACCAAGACAGCTACTGTTGTTGTGTGAGTGTCAGTGGGTGATGGGCAGGCAGGTAGATAGAAACTGTTTTTGTGTTTCACCTTCACAGAGCTACTACAGCGTGCGTACACAAAGCAGCTTTATTCACTTGCCATACACACACGTACACTTGTGTCTGCACACACACACAGGCACATACACACACGCGCGCGCAATCTGACAGGTAATGCATTTCTTGTCGCCTGTTTCGCAGTTTCCCTCGTCTTGTATCATTTGTTGTGTGCGAGTGTGTGCGTGTGTGTCTGTCAGTGTGTTGTGCACGCGTGTTGCTTAAGTAGGCACATTTGCGGCGTGTTACCCGGTAGCATTATTCACACACTCACACACAAACGTGGGTGCGCGTGCGTGTGTGTGCGTCGTGTCATTCTGTGTCATGAAGGGTCATTGTGTGACCAATATGATGGTTGCAGGCTATCTGACACCTCAGTCGATTGTTCAGCTTCTACTCCACCTCTATCCTTCCCGTGTGTGTGTGTGTGTGTGTGTGTCACACGGTATTGCACACGTGTATGTTGGCAGAGAGAGAGAGCGACCTCGTTGTGCCGGATGTGAGCATATTTTTCACTGCTGATTTTGATGCGTTGAAGTTGCGTGTGTGTGTGTGTGCGTCGAGGTCAAGTTCCGTAATTCAGCACGTGTATTCTCGTGACATTGCAATATCGGTGTTTTTTACAATTCGTCATGTCATCATGACCGTAAAAAGTGAGTTGGACAGTATGTGGAGCAAGGTGTCAGAAATAATTCGTCGCTCGGCTTTGTACTTGGCATTTTTCCTGCATCGAAGGCACGAGGAATTTGTGAGAGTTCCGGTGATTGATGCCTGATGGATAAATAATATTATGTACTTGTTGTTGAGGATCGTTGATCGCTGCTAGTGGTCGAGGTACTTGTAGTTTTAGGGACTTCCAGTTTGAAAGCAGCTTCTGAATGAATCTTAATTTTCTACATCACTTGATAACTTCAGACTGATAGCTTCAGACGCGTCCAGCTCTGTCTACCTTTATATGCTGACTAGTGCATCGATTCGTAGTAAATGGCAAAAAAACGAATAAGCCAGCCTATTAAAATGCAAATTTCTAGTTTCATTTTCTACGACGTGCATATGACGTCACCAGGTGAACTGTGATATATTTAGTGTGTTGTCCTTGTGGCGTCTGCAAGTTTGCATGTTTTCCAGCCTGGCTTTCCACTGGCTCACACGCTTACATTCGCACACACCGTGGTCTGTCAACCTTTCTCTCTTATTGCCCACTTCTAAATGAGCCAACTCACTTTCCACAGCAGCGCTGAGAAATCCGATAAATGTTGCTTCACAAAATTAAACGCCATGAACGAAAAAAGGAAAAACGTCGGTAGAAAAGAACATCGGTAGAAAGGATAATATTATAATTCGGATTGGTGAAGATACACATTGTCCTTCTGTTCATCTTTTAGGTTTCCACTTGGCAACCCTTCCATTCTCCATCAGTAGGAAATTCCCCACAGGTTACGATTCACTGCGCTAACCACTCTGTTGGTCTTTATCAGACACTTGGCTTCACGTCACCAACTTTTTTGAACGTTGAGTGTGTGCCATATTTGGCTTGTATACGCGCCAGCACGTGCCTATGCGACCTATGTCTATGAACCCATGCGAATTAACTCAACACAAAATTAACACGCTTAATGGCTGCAAACCCAGCGACCCTGGAATTTGGTCGAGTTCGAAATGAACTGACACGTGTCGAGTTGATTCAGCGTCGATTTCGCTCTTCAAGTGTGAAATTTCTGCCAATTTACTGCAGGTGGTGCAGTATCAGAAAGTCGTATAGTCCTCCTCGAATTCCTGCCCGCCAAACCATGCTGTGCTCATTGTGGACTCATAGCAGCAGTCGACGCACACACACAAGCTTTGCTTCCCTGGAACATGGCTGATCCGTGCCTTTTGCCAGGGTGTGTGTGTGTGTGTGTGTGTGCTTGCTGCAGCCACGTCCAGTTACTTCATAATTGCCACGTAATGAGTCAATAACACAGTCAAAAGCCAGCGGTCTCCACCGATCATTTTCTACACTTTCTCTGTCCAGTGTGTCTGTCTGTGTGCGCGCCAATTAGCGTTATAAGCTCGCAACACACACACACACACACACACACACACACACACACACAGACACACACACACAAACATACAGGCATACACAATCGTCAACACAAAACTCCGAGCATATACACACAGGTGCATGTACGTACACTAACTGCAATTACCGACATGTTTGTGTGTTTGTTTGGGAGCGCACAGAAGAAACGCATCTAAATCGCTTGTTATCCGCTCTTTGTCTTCGATTCTCCACAATTTTTATCCGTGTGGGCGGCCCAGCAGGTAGAAGACACTGTTTTCTTAGAACTTCTTCCCATTGTACGTTCGTTGAGTCAAGAAAATAACGCGCTGTGTCAAGCATCATACCTGAACTTAACGCTTGATTTGGACAATTTCTCACCTGCGCACTGATTCTCAAAACCATAGCATCATTCTGACCAACCTCACCAAGCTGGGATGATTATGATATTAATGCATGAACCCGCGAAGGTGTTCAATCTCTCATTATATCTGCTTTATTTCTCACATGCTCGTATGTATATACATTTATACTTGATCATATATATATATATATTGTGTGTGTGTGTGTGTGGCTTCTTGGACTGCGCGACAAAGTGGCTGACCTTGGCATGCCTCTGCGTGCCCGTGTCTGTCTGTCTGTCTGTCTGTGTGCCTGTCTATATGTGCGTGAGTGTGAGTGTATGCTGTATCGACGACATACCAGAACGCTGACAGACGCGCATACAGTCACATTGGAAAAAACACTGCCTGCCTTGATTGCCGCCATTCTGCCGTGCTTGGCTCGTTGTGTTTATTGGCCGCTAGAGGGGGCTGGGGCGCCACGCCTTCGGTGACAGCGGCGTCTTGCCGGCCGTGTGGCGTGCTAAAGCCATGGACATACGAGACCAATTATTGGCTTCCTGGAGTGGTCACAGGAGGCCAATCGTTGGCTTGACCAACAATTGCCAATTGTTGGCTTGGCAAATAATTGTCCCAAAAACCGAAGTTGAACATGATAAATTTTTCAGGCCGATTGACATGCATTTCAGCGGCTTGCCTCCAGAAGATGTTGGGTGCGCACTGTCACGCTGCAAATGATTGAATTCTCGTGCAAGGCAAATTTTCGCGCTATATTCGATCCTCTGTTGCTGACCACATGGCTCTGAATCAACGCGTGGAGTGAATTAAACTCAGTTTGAGGGCCTGTGATGTGGTGTGCTCATTTTATTGTGACAATTTCATCATGATGAGGTGGAATCTGTAATATAATATATCAACAATTTATTTTAATGTTTAATACATTACTAGGTTAAAAAGTATAGCAGATATGAAGGAAATAAGTAGGTATATAGACATAGATATTGGCTTGGCTTGGCCTCGTGTGATCACTCGCGAGTCAATTGTCGGCCAGCCCAAGAGCTGCCCTCTACAAGCCAACAATTGGGCTAGTATAACCACGGATCAAAGCCGTGGTCACACGAGGCCAATTGTTTTGTCGCTCATTCGTTTTGCCGTGGGCCATTCGCATGCAGCGTCATCAGCCACGGCATTTCATGATAGACAGGTCAAACGCCGAGCTACAACATGATAATCGGGAGGTGCGAACCTATGAAAGTTTGCGTCAGTTTTAATTACACCCTTAATTAGCTAATAGCACTTTTATTGTGTAAAATTATTCACTGCGAATTACTGAATAAATTATTGTGTCTTCTTTTTTTGCTTTTTCTCTGGGTGTAAGTTAAAATTGGTATAATTACTACTGTCACCTTCTGGCAATCTTCGTGCTATTTTTTCTGTTATTTCTCTTTTACGCACGCTGAACAACGCGAGCCTGTTTCATACTTTTCGGCACAGTAAATCAGATATGCTCACTATTGGAACATACCCATCTCGGTGACTTCTGATCGTCGGAACATGCAGGCTGCACGCATGTAGCCATGCAGCCAACTGGTTTGGCGTGTTTGTGCATTCAATTGTGACCGCTGATGCAAAGACAAGCTTTTCTGGGCAAAAATGCAACAAGCATGTTGCATGCTCCTCGGTGTTTGCTTCAGTCACGCGCATAATCGTCCTTCACGCCTTCACCTCTCGTTGCATTGACAATCGGCATGTTCTTCCTCTCCTTTTTCTCCACTCACTGGCAGCCTGTGCCTATGATGGGCTGTGTCCTCTCTTGTGTTTCACATGCATGTGCAGTGTACGTGTGTATGTGCGTATGTGTGTGTAAGTGTGAGTGAGTGCGCTGTGAGTTGAATTTCTTGACAATGGAGGCTGACGATTCAAAGGCTTTCTTCATCTTGCAGACAAACACACGCACACATACACACATGCACACACACATACAATGGGCAATGCTGCCAGCATATGCGTGTCAGTGAGTACTGCATTGCATACATAATCAGTTAGAATGTGAACACACGTGCGTAGCTGGGTGGATGTGCGTCGTCGATGCAATACACACACACACACACACACACACACACACACACACACACACACACACACACACACACACACACATACACACACACACACACACACACACACACACACACACACACACAGACACAAACACACACACGCGCATACCCTGGGGCAAAGTATTGCACACGCGCACACACGCATGTACACAAACGTGCATACACAAATACTGGCAAACATGCAGATGTGTTGAGTATAGCCCAAACGTAATGTTCTCCGACATTGTGTAAGAAGCGTGTAAAACATTCACACAAACACGCACACACACACAAAACACACACACACACACACATATATACACACGCACAAACACGTTGTTTACAAAATACAACGCTACCATACAGTAGATTTTTCCCAAATATCTTTCACTTTGCTTGTTCCAAATAACAGGTGTAAAAAGGTGTCGTAAAGGAAAGGTGCGCTTTGTGAACGAGTATTGTGCTTGCAAATCAAGCATGTAGATGATCAAGGAAGGGTTTATCAATAAAGAGTCTTCAACAATACGTTGTGGATGTCTTAGCGGACAACGTTAGTTGAGTACGTTAGTGGACTTATTTCATACTCTCGGAATTAGACAAATTATATTGCTTTTTGCTAAAGTGTGTATGTTAGTCAGTGTAATGTGGAATTTACATGATTCCGTAAACATGTTCTGCTGTTGAGCTTGGTTTATTTGGGGGTTCCGTGTGGTCCTGGAGGCCGGTGCACCCCTTGAGCACAAATAATATACGAAGTGGATTTATTTAGTTCCATTGTTGATGGATATGATGTAAAATGCAAACTTTTCGATATATTCTCTGATGCATTCGTATGGAATGTCGTAAGTGCATATCTGTATTTGCTTATTTGTGCGTGTGTGTATGTGTGTATGTGCGCGAGTGTGTGTGTGTGTACTGAGTGTGTACGTGTCGTACGCTCGGGTTTTTCAGTGTAATTGACCACTGATGCCTGCTCATAAATATATAAGCGTGTATATGTGTGTGAGTGTGTGTGTATGTGTGTGTGTGTGGAGTTTTTGTGCAATGTGGACTAAAAGAAGTTGTTCCGGAAAGACCTGCTTGTCCGTCCGACACGTAGGCCGGACGATGTGATCGGTCGCCGACTCGTGCAAGTACCTGCGACCAGCAAGCACGCGCCGTGCATTTCTCAACAGCAGCAAGACATTATGACAATTGGATGCTTGCGATAAGAATTTGGCATAGGCAAAGGCAATTTGGCGACCCCAGATGAAATGGAGAATTAAGACATATATACCAACAGATAATATTGTGCACTTTATTAAAAGTATTTACAAATATATCTGGACTATCTGAAACACTGTGAGTAATCTAAATACTCATACAAATCTAACTATATCTCTTTATACTATATCTCTATATAACTATATCTCTTTCGATAGATATTGACATACTGTTCAGGCGTTCTTACGTCAATGTCGATCTCAAATAGCTTCGTTTTTGTTTCAACGTGAAAAATATCGTCCCCGATTCAATAGCAATCGAAATTGCTAATGTTATATGAAGAGGTATATTCCTGTGTGGTTCCTGTGCGAGGCCTCCACCAATCTGGTGCCCGAGGCGGCCGCCTAGTTTGCCTATGCCCAAGGTCGGCCTTGCAAGAATAACAAAAAGTATATTCGTGATGATCCAGTGAAATATTCAATTGATCCGTATTATATTTCTGATCAGCATTAATCGGTTGTATTCAATTGGAATGATCACATCTTGAGGGTATATCAGCCGTATGCTACGGTGTGGTAAACTTACACTGCTTTATCAAACGGAGGTTGTTTTAATTAGCTGAACTATTTGTTAACTATGAAAAATTCGCCAAAGCATCCGTGTGTTTTCACCGACCAATGTGCATATATAAGATTATTTTTAACAGCCACCAGTCTAGACACACACGCTTTGTTCACACCTGTGTGACTGTTTGTGTGCGTGTCTATTTGCGGCTGTACACATCGGCTGAGCATTTTGGCCGACGAGTGGGAACAAAACACTGACAGCGCGTGCCTGTTTGTGTGTAATCCTTCCTTGTTTGTTTCACACGTTTTCATCTGGCCAGAACCAAGGTGCATTTTGCCTGCGGTTGCCGGCAAATAACGCTGAACCGCACGTGCCAAGTCTCAGCTTGAATCTGTGTGCGGCGTCCGTGCCTATACATGCGCACGTTGAGTTTTTATTGTAATAGTGTGTATGTACGTGCTAGTGTACCTGCAACATTTAATGTGCGCTTGTGTGTGTGAGAGAGTACGATATACCGTTTATACAATGTGGGAGGTTGCTATTGGAATCACACAGTGGCGAATGCCGATTGTTTTCTTTCACTGTGTATCTTCTCATTATCGCAATTATTTTATGCATTTTATTACTGTACATTATCCTGCTCACCTCACGAACGCCTATTGAAACACATACTGCACACACACACACACACACACACACACACACACACACACACACACATACATACACACACACACATAAAAAAAACACACACACACACATACATACAGTGGGAAATTTCGATATATAACATAACCACTTGCTTGATTATGCGTAATTTTCACTGTAATCTTTCTGGCTATTTTCCCTGTTCTCACCATACAATAACAATACAGTATATATTGTTTATCACCGCGCACGCATCTTGTTGGACTTTTCTGCGTGTGTGGGTGGGATGACCCTGTGCAGTCGAGATTAAACCGGCACCACAAGTCTCGCTGTTTTCTCGCGCTTCTCTCCTATTTTGCGCCTTGCTTTTGATTACTCTGCTCAGTGTTTGTGTGTGTGTGTGTGTGTGTGTGTGTGTTTGTGTGTGTGTGTGTGTGTTTGTGTGTGTGTGTGTGCACGCTTTCTGCACTGAAAACTTGTCAAATATTTGTCGCTATCCTGTTTTTTTCTTTCGTTCTGTTTCTATTGCAATAACATCGCAGTGTCTGCTACTCTCACACGCTACGCGCATTGTATGTATGCATGTATTGTATGTATGTATGATTGTATGCATTGTGCGTGTGTGTGTGTGTCTTAACTTGCACATTGGCGCCCACACACACACACTCACACGCACAATGAGCATACAATCACCTATCATTAGGCGTGTGTATACGCTTGTTAGTGTGTTTTTGTTGTTTTCCCACAAAGCTAATTCTTAGTAAGCCGCCAATAAACATTTTATGTGGCCAAGATTTGCCGGAATTCGCTTGAATTTTTTTCCATAATGTTTGCAATTCGTACGAATCTTATATAGGAAGCAATGCATATCTAACCAAATATATACGCATGTTATGCTCTCTCATGCTCTGATGTATGGCGCATTCTTGACATTGTCAACATGAACAGTGAACAGTCATGAACGAGAACAGTGACATTGAAACATACCTGGATGTACTTTTTTCACTGTGTGCACGGTCTTCAAGCTGAAGGTCTCAGCATGGAAACCTGCCATCGGACTGACTTGAGACTTCGAAACACGGGTGTGTGTGTGTTCGTGTGTGTGTTCGTGTGTGTGCCGGTGGCTGATAACGGATATACCAGTAGTTATGTGGTGTCCGACTAATATATGATTAATTGTTAGCTACACAATGGACGGTCACACCAACACACACACACACACACACACTGACACACACACACACACACATACATACACACACACGTGTTTGTGTGTTTGTCAATTAGGAAGAATGTGTACAGTCCAAGCGTTGGAGGAACGGTATCAGCAACACTAGCGACCCCTGCCGGACACTTGGTTAACTGCAGTCGGCTGTCCTAGCTTCACCACTTATTTGATGCCAGTGATGTGTTGTCGCTTGGTTTTTTCGAGTTGACTTCAGTGTGATCTAGTTAAACCGTTTGAATGCAGTACATATGCACTATACATATGTACTAACTCTTAGGAGATGCACCGAACTGAGGAAATGCTTAAACTATTTTTTTTAACTAAATAGTTTCGGGAAGTTTTATTCTTGTAGACCAGTAGCTAATGAGTATTGATTGCATTATATCATAATAAATTTACTGGATAAATGTTCATTTGGTTTTTGGGTTCAAAGAACGCTTGTCATGCCTGCTGTCTTTTGCCAGCAGCAATTTGAATGGTCATAGCGCCAACTATTACTTTAACTGTGGGGATTTCGCTTTTATGCCCTTAATTTGGCATCACAGAATCCCTCCTCGGATGGGCTTGATCACTTGTTGACGCACACTATCACCTGCCCTCTCACCTCGCACAATTCAACTACAATGTATTTCTTCTTGGTTGCTGTCCACCAGTGTGTCCGTCTAGTTTAGCTGACTGCATATCATTAACTTAACGCCATTTTCTCACAAGTGGGCACACACGCACTCACACACGCCGATCTCCCGCCGTCATTGGTACGCCACACGACCGTGTAGAGGGCAGCACCGGGGTCGGTGTGACCTGACTCTATCGCTGCCTTCCCGGCGCCTTCAAGTGGTCTTCTTGCCTCGTCGTGGCTGCGTGTGTGCGCGTTTTGTGACTGCGTGACGAGTGTGTCATGTGTGCGTGTATGTACACGCGTGTATAGTGCAACGGTGTTGATCGTGTGTGAGTCGGTGTGCTGTGTGTGTGTTGTATAACGCTGAGCCGTGCCAGTGTGTATGATCTGATTGTTGTGAGTGTAGCTGTTTTTCGTATGGCTCGGATTTTTCAAGTTGCATGCACAAAAGCTGTGTCAACATTTGGTGAGTTGAGCGCAAGCTTTGATTCTTTGGTTATATATGTATTACTGAATCATCCTGCGTATACACACACATACACGTTACATTCTCCGTAATGCATAGTCGTAAGCTTCTATTTTTAAGCGTTTTTTTTGTGTGAAAAATTTCCAAGGATTTAATTATAATTTTGTTGTATTTCAAATCTCTGACGCACACTGACTCACAGAGTTTTAATGCGCGACGTTCTGCCGTGCAGTCTATTATACAATTGTCATCACGTGGTTGTAGGGATAAACTTATAATTTGTGTTTATATTGCGTGTTTTTCAATTCGCATCAACATCGCATCACCTTAATATTGGTCCATGGTCACTTTTTCAATTATCTATGTTTCAACTGGAGCAATGGCTTTTGGATTATTGATAGGTATATGAAAAGCATAAAAATGCAAATGACGTAATGTCGAAGCTTTTGTATTCAAATTTTTATTACATCTTAAAGTTCCTTCAAATTTATTTCCTTTTCATAGAAATCTGCACCCATAGGTTATAGGAACTAGGTTCGCATTCCCTAAGTGTGCGAGTTAAGAAGAGTTAAAAAGAGTTGAGTTGTGTGAGTCCCGGTTAAGAACCCCTGAAAACCATTGATCACGTGACTGTTTTATCTTCGTGGCATATAAATGTCATCGGAATGAATATGTCTTGGCCTCAAGCATCGTATAATATCACAGCAGTCCCTACTCGCTTCTGGTCTCAAATGTATTCCTGTGTGTGTGTGTGTGTGTGTGTGTGTGTGTGTGTGTGTGTGTGTGTGTGTGTGTGTGTGTGTGTGTGTGTCATGCGTTCTGTCACTGACGTATGGAATGTCTATACTTCCTGACTCGTTCTCTTGTTTGCTAGCACATCGGCCAAGGAATCTCCCGGTACCGTTTTCCTCATCATTTCCACTCCGCTTCATTCTGCATTCCTCGAGTGCCATTCGAGTTAATCTCATACTTGCTTGTGTGTTCACAAATAACATCCCCGTGGCTTGCCAATCAGCAATCCTTGCCTATGCTTTAATGACAAATATGGATCACTATGAAAAGTAATTTTTTTGTACGTGTATGCATGTAAGGGCGTGTGTGTGTGTGTGCATGTGTGTCTCAGTGTGTGTGTGTGCATGTGTGTCTCAGTGTGTGTGTGTGTGTGCATGTGTGTGTGTCAGTGTGTGTGTGTGTGTTGTTGGCGAGGTGTGAGTCAGTTTTATACAATTGTTTCCGTCTGTTGGCCGCTCTGGAATGCGGTCGTATTGAACAAATTCCTCCGCTATATGCATGTTGGTCTGCGTGCGTGCACATAATAACTGATGTGATCCCTATGCCTTTTGTGCTTGAACATTGTGGAACTTTTTCGCCGATTTTCGTTGCTACAACCTTCACCTTCTAATCACCAAATTGTGTAATATGTGACATCCAATATGTGACATCCTCACCACAGGAATTTGTGGTCACGTTATCGCCGAATATTCACTGACACATTGGTCAATCTTGGTTTGAAGATGGTGACGTTATCAGTAATGCTTAATCAACGGTATTGTTCTATTAGATTATATCATTTACTTCTCCGAAGAGTGTGTGCTGCGGTTTGTGTCCATTCAAACTCGTATATACTTGGCAATATACTTGGCAATATTTGACAATAAATCTAGGACATGAAACAGCAAAGCTTGTATTGATCATTTGACCGAATACGCAGAAAGAGTGCAAGCGGTATAAACTGCATCATGCAGCCATGCACCTGTGCACAATTCGCACGTGAGAGAGATGGGAAACTGGTAGAGAGAGGAACATAACAGGAATACGGCACATGATATATCAACTAAAATGACAATGTATATGGCTAGAAACCAGTAAACACATGATACTACAAACATGTGTGTCCGTGCGTTTGAATGTATGTGGCGAGGAAGTGTGTGTGAGTGTGTTGTTGTAGGAGCGGTATTAATTGGTTTGACCCAATAACGTGCACATTTTATACAGACTGGTACAATACATATCAGACAACCTGTGTGTTCGATTTGATTCATCTAGTTTTTACACACACACACACACACACACACACACACGCAAACACACACGCACACCACACACACACACACACACACACACACACACACACACACACACACACACACACACACACACAAACACACACACACACGCGCACACATACAAGCACATGTACACACACGCACACATACGTACACACACGCACACTCACTCACTAGCACATACACACATGCATATACACACTCTTTCACATGCATACTGCACTGTGTTGTTGTCGCGTGTGCTAGTTCTACTGGTGAAAACTAACTCGATTAATTCGTTTTATGCTTGCAAATTCAAACAGAGATACTATTTGGAATACGTGGAATAACATTATGGAAAATATGAAACACTACAACACAAACAGCAATATATATATATATATATATATATATATATATATATATATATATATATATATATATATATATATATTGACACACATGCACAAGCCTGTTTGTCGCTCTGTTCCAGTCATTTCATTGATATGCGTGGGCTGTTTGGACGTGTGGGCGCATACATACACACACACACACACATATATATATATATATATATATGTGTGTATATGTGTATATATGTATGTATGCAGGATTTGTTGAAATCAACAACAATCTGGGCACTATTGTGCTGGTACGATAGCTTCTCTATGCTTCGCACGATTTTTCTGTGTTCAGGAGACAACACACTCAGTTGTTCACTGAAGTTTATTCCTCGAGGTACATTTCGGCTATCAATAGCCATCGTCAGGAGAAGTAGATATAACACAATACAATACAAAGCAAAATACTCAATATCAAACAGTACAGGATAAACGGTGTTCATATACAAGGTGGACAATATATCACTCATGTGCCAATGTGGCACCTACATTGACACATGAGTGATATTGTGTTATATCTACTTCTCCTGACGATGGCTAGTGATAGCCGAAAGGTACCTCGAGGAATATACTTCAGTGAACAACTGATTGTGTTGTCTCCTGAACACAGAAATATCGTGCGAAGCATAGAGAAGCTATCGTACCAGCACAATAGTGCCCAGATTTCTGTTGATTTCAACAAATCCTGCATACATAATGGCCTCCTTCCAAAGTATATGTATATATATACAAGTCCTTTATTCAGATTTGTTAAGTGGGTGTGTGTGTGTTGTATTAGCCGGGTGGTGTGTGTGTGTGTGTGTTGTTTTAACCGGGTGGTGTTGAAATTCACTGTCATTGGCTACTATTCTTTCATTCTAATCACCACTCACCGCTCCTCTTGAACTTATCCCACCATATACGGCGCACTGGTGTATTGTATGTTTCTGTCTGTGTGTCCCTGTGTGTCTATCTGTGCGCGCGCGCGCGTGTGTGTGTGTGTGTGTGTGTGTGTGTAGCGCAACTGAAGTTGAAAGTGGTTTGTATTGGAGGTGGAAATTGCAAGTGATCGGTCATTTCCAGTTGCCGTCCTAGCTCGTTTCAAGTGGCGACATCGTTGAAAGTTGACGCGTCTTGCCTGTTTCCACCCACTTTCCTTTGTTGCAGAACAACGATGTTTCGGTGCATTTGTATGTGTGTGTGTGTATCTGTATGTTTGTTTGTATACACATGCACTTTCTCACCATTGATTGTGCGCTAGATTATGAGATATCGAAGATCTGATTATCTTCTCTTATTCTCAAATCAGCTTGCAAGTGCCGTTAGTTGTGTGTGCGTGAGTGTGTGTGTGTAGCTCGAGTAGAATCCTCTCACATTTCACGCTCATCTCGCAGCAATATACGTTTACACTGTTGGTGTTGACACGCGAATTACCGATATTCTGCGGCGATATACGTGCCAGATGTCATGTCGCGTTATGCCCATCATACTGTCGTACTGTCGTCGAGTGAGCACGAGGCCAGTATTTTGTGCTCACCGTGATGCTCAGTGTTCACGCTCACTGCGAGCCTAGAGCAGTGCGTTGAGTATACTGGCTAGTGGGCAGTGAGACTGGGCGAGCTCTGAGAGCCCGTGTTAACACCTTATGTTAGCAGGTGCTAACAACTCACACATCGTGCTAAGCACATTATGCAGCTAACACATGAACGTTGTTCAAGCGTTGAATTTGTTGAAACATGAAACATTGTTGAATTTTGTTAGAACCCCGTGTTTGAATGTTGTTAGCACCCCGTGCTTCAATGTTGTGTTATTATCTTGTGTTTGGACCTTATAAGCTGATTGTTTTAACACTTGGTTTGGGCACGTGGTGTCATTGACACACGCTTCTGACTGCGTGCGATGACACTGCGTCGACAACAACCTTGACACTGTCTTGCACGCGCCCAGCATGTGAATGTGCAAGCTGGCAGCGTATGCGGGTACATCTACCAGTCTCGTCTTCACACATGCACACACACACACACACACACACACACACACACACACACACACACACACACACACACACACACACACACACAAACACTTGTGGTGGTGTCATGCACACCGCACATGTCAGTGTCTTTATTAATATGCACGCGTTGGCATCGCAACTGTCAGCACCACTTTTGTCTGATCTTTTGATGGACTTTGCAAGATCTCGAGTAAGATGTGTGTATCTGTGCGTGTGTGTGTGTGTGTGTTTATGTGAGTGTGCAGGTGCGTGTGAAGAAACGTGATCACTTGTGTCAGCCCTGGGTATTCATGTCGTGTGGTGTTCGTGTCAATGTGCATGTGTGTACGTGTGTCTGTAAGGTTACCTTGACCCGAGTGTTGGAGTGGTGTGGCGGCGTGTGCCATGCGGTCTTGTTCGCTGCTTGCCACAGTGCTATCATTCATGTTTGACAGTCATTAGCGCTCAATGGCTCAACTTTCAATGAGCTTTGAAATGCACATTGCTGGTGTTTTCGCCGGAGAACGCTGCTGTATGGCATTTGGTCGCAGCCTACAACACATTTATATATACACACACACATATATGGGTGTGTGTGTGTGTTGATGGTGTATACACATGGTCGACCTTTCTAACTCCACCACCAGCTAACTAGTAAATAGTTTCGTACAGGAGAATTCACCGAGTACGGCCTTATCGCAATGGATGCGTAAGGCACTGTGCACTGAAGAGTACTATTTCAAGCGTGGTCATTATTTGCTGATGTATTTTGCTACATTATTCCTCTTTGGCCAACAGTAAATCGGTGCTGGCATGTGCTGTCTGGCTTCATTATTGGCTGTCTTCTGTTATTTGTAAGCAATTAAAATGTGTGTCGATGGTGCGCGTGATCGGCTGCGCCATTTCATTATTCAGTGCGGCCGATGAGTGTTGGTCCTGTCTGATTCCATCGCTCCACAATGTGAATTCTGCTTCCATCTCGGCGCGCTCATCTAATTGACCTTTCAGCGCGCCGTCTTGTAGCGGCACGATGCACTTCTCGAGGCGTAACCGATATGACCGTTATTCGTCCTGCTCACACTTCTCAAGGAAAGTGAACACCTCCCTGCTCCTACACTCTTCGTCCTCGCTTGTGATATATACGCCATTCACTGAAACCATGACGGGTTCTGTGATGATGCAAAGTATTCACCTCATGATTTCCGATCGTTCTCATGCAGGCTGCCATTCTACGCAGTGAAAAATTCTCCGTGCAGTCAATTCACTTGCGCGTTATTCAAGTTTGTCTAGTTTTTTCATTCATGTGCTCATACAATGCACATAGGATTCCGACGCAGGCGAATTGTATGCAAATGCCAGTGCCTCTGGCAGTGGTTTTTCTTCTTCTGAGAAACGGATATTGCCTGATATATTGCCTGGCTTCATTGAAGTGCAATACAGCGAATACATGAATGTTTTATTCCATTTTCGGCCGGTTGGAATTTCATTGTGAGCACAAACTGCGGAGTGCGGTCAAATGCGGCATACTTCAATCACACCTTGACTTCCACTTAAACGCATACATATTACACATACGAGTATAACGCACAAACACACGCCCAACGCAATTGAAGGTAACAAGTGTTAATGGAAAGTTAATAAATGGCTATACAAAGGTAACAAGTGGTAAATTGTTATTAAATAGTGAATCGGCGCTGATGTATTTTCCCATTCCTCTAACCGATGTTTCTGTCTGACCCTGTTTTTGCTCTCGAACGTGTTTATATGTGTTGTGTGTGCGTGTGCGTGCTGGGGCTGGATGCAGGATCAAGCCGAGATCCTGGCGTTGAATTTCAATGTGATAGTTCAACCCTCCCCATTCATCCATCCTCCCTGCACGCTCACACGGACACACACGGACGCGCGGAAACGTGTGTTGTATGTACACTTGCGTCATCATCTACAGCTCATCATTGGCTGCCACACAATGAACAATTTAACTCAATTGAGGACGAATATTCATGCTGAGTGAATGATTTTGATATATGCGTGTAAGTTATGTATTTTTTGTGTTTATGCTTAATTATGTTTTCATGCGATTAAGGAAGTCGCACTTACTGATACACGTTCATACACAGGCACGCATCTCAGCATACATGCACATATTGTGTGCATATCAATGGGATAAAAGGAAACACATGAAATGTCAATGATTTTGTTCTCTGTGTGCTCTACGCTTCGTGTGTGTGTGTGTGTGTGTGTTATCTTGTTTGTCGCGTACAATGGACTGGCTTGTCTTTTGTAAACCAAGACTCATCTGATTTACACACTCAAACAATCTCCTTGTGTTCATTTTCTTTTTCTCTTTACTTCCTACTTTCTCCCGGGCTGCACGTGTTGTGCGTTTAATATGTGCGTTTAATAGGTACGCGCCGGGTTCAATATGCAGTTAACCATACACAGCTGGACTATTTAGTGCAAGTGATTGGGTGCATCTTGTGTGGAGGTCGTTTGATGACCATTCAAGGCGGCTTCGTCACCCGCGCCACGAGTGTGTTGGGTGTATGTGTGTGTGTGTATGTGTATGTGTATGTGTGTGTATGTGTGTGTAGGTCGGTGTGTGGCCCCTCATGTGGTATGGTCATTGGTCAATATAGTGGGCATAGTGCTTCAAACGTATGATTCTGTTTAATTACATATACCAGTGCTTGGCAGACCGCCTTGGTTCCCGATCATTCTTATTTTCTAACGGCTCTTCATCGTTCGTATAGGCAGCGTATAGGCGGTGTGTGTGTGTGTGCTCTGTGATACTCGCGTGGTGAAAGTCCACATGTACTGCAACAACAGCGGCTTGCATGGAATTGTGCAATTTCATCTCCGAGTATATTGGCAGAGCTACAGTTATTGAGTTTGGATGCGAGAGAATGTAGATATAGAAGCACACATGTATAATGTGTGTATGAGAATATGATTCTTCGTATGCATATAGTTGGTCATATGAAAACAATATATTATCGGTGTGGTAATGAAATTCACTCTACAGCAGTACATTTTATAGTACAAATAATTTGAAAGTGAACTGTTCCAAACACTGCGTTATTTTGCTAGGTAAATCATTATTTTTTAATTGTAAAATCGACCCTGCGATCTATATCTGCATGTTATATTTGATACATCATGCAGATTCGACATAACCATAGGGATTTTGCACTGTGAATACTCATCAATGGAGACTGCATCGCGTCACAAGCAGCTACCAGTGGTGTTATGCTTTTGTGACGTAATGCTGTTCCCGTGCGTGCTATCGTCTTCGAGACGATGTTCTTTGGTGCGGATCCATTTATCCCACGACAAATAATGTAAATTGGTGCGCCGTAGTAATTCAAAATGATAAATTATGAAATAAGCATGAAATATGTGTTGAATGAAAGTGAATTGTTTTCATTTGCATGGGTTGCGTAATATTTTATGCTGTATTGCAGCTGTTCTATTTTCTCCTAATAAACTTACTATTATTCCATTTCATTTTCCCAAACCATTTCCGCACCGCATTTAAATGCAATTTTGATTCCAATATTGGATTTTTATGATCACTGTCGCCTGGTCGAGTGGTGTTGTTGACCTTGTCGTTTGTTTGTTGTTATTACACAGGTACAACGGTTGTCGCAGTATGAGCGATATTTTCACGATTTGCTGTCAGAAACACCGGCAGATCATCCCGACCTGGAAGATCTCAACCGTGTCAGGTCAAAGGTCAACCAGGTCAGTACATTAGTCCGTTGGCAAATTGTTTCAACTGGATTCAATTTCAAATCAAATTCTAATTCCTACAAATAACTTGAATACATCGCGTGTACTGCTAATAATAAGAGACGTTATTTTTAGCTGGAAAATTAACACACAAACCAAAGCGTATGACCATGTTACAACACAGTACATGACTCGCTATGTCAGCCAAGCTGCTGGTATGACCGGCATACTTTGCCTATGTGTTTGTCTGCGCGTGTGTGCATGCACTTGTATGTTTCTGAAGCAATGCTGCGCGATCACATACACACACACACACACACACACACATACATTCACATACGCGGACTCGTACACATATTACACGTGTATTGCTGGCATCAATACATTCATGGATGAATGTGCACTTTCACTGTTTGTGTGTATGTCCGTGTGTGTGTGTGTGTGTGTTTGTGGGTGTGTGTAAGTGTTTGTGTTATGCTGAATCGGGTGATTGTGCCAGCGGTGTGTATTTGTATGTGTAAACACACGCACATACATACACACACGCATACACCTACACACACGCATACACCTACACACACAGACACACACACACACACACACACACACACACACACACACACACACACACACACACACACACACACACACACACACTATGCAACATCTGCCGGAGCTCGTCAAGCCTGCGAAGCGGGTTTGCTTGTGTGTGTGTGTTTGTGTTTGTGTTTGTGATAATATTGTCGTGGCAACGATGGTGAAAGTGCGACAATCACCGACACCGACACATGTCGTCTTCACACCTGCCTCTATCGCTCTCTCCCCCCCTCTCTCTCTCCCTCTGTCTCCCTCCACGCGTGTGTGTGTGCGTGCGCTTCTATGAACCAATATGTGTGTGAGTGTAATTGAGACACTGGCTGCCAAATGAGACGCTTAGTGTGTTTGTATGCGTGTGCGTGTGTGTGTGTCCAGTAGAAAATTGTACGTATCCGGCAGTTTGAGTGGCTCAGATTCACTCTCTCTTTCACACACACATACGCACATACGTGTTGTGGTGGACTCCGCTACTCTGTCTTCCATGCGGTGTAGATGTGTGTGTGTGTGTGTGTGTGTGTGTGTGTGTGTGTGTGTGTGTGTGTGTGTGTGTGTGTGTGTGTGTTACGTGTTGTTACGCTCCCTGAACAAGTGAAGGTTGGTAGGTGCTTGTGTATGTGTGTGTGTGTGTGTAAATGTACCACACACGTATATGTGTGAAATGTCCCAGCTAGGGTCTATGTGTATGCGCGTATGTCTATAAGTATGTGTGTGTGTGTGCGCGTTTATGTAACTACCATCAAGCTAAGTCGCATGGACTCCATCCATGTGTGTCCGTGCGTACACACACACACACACAGGATTGTTGTGACGTCATCAGAATGAGAAGCAGTCAACCGCAGTGTTGAATCGCCGTGTGTTTGTGTGTGTCAGTGTGTACGTCGACGGTGTGAGCGCATGACATTGTCTGTGTGTGCACGTCTTTAGTGGCTGTTTGAGGAAGATCAGTGTGTGTCCGTGTTGTTTTTGGGCGACCACGTGCTTCTGTGCAGTAATTTTGATTGTGTGTACGGAATGGCTGCACATGTGAAATGGCTAGCGATCGAGAGCTGATTGATTTTGTGATTGTGTGCGATTCCAACACTACACTGGCGGACATGCGACGATTGTGTGTGACCTAGTGACGATAACCATGTATGCCTGTGTGTCAAGAGAGCACGGCGGTCTTTGCCATTTTGTGACCTCTTACCTTACCTACTATTTGTGGTGGCTCTGGTCAGATGAAGTGAGTCACCCACCTACACACACACACACACACACACACACACACACACACAGACACAGACACACACACTAGAGTGGGCTTATGACAGCAGGATGTAACGTGATCTTTGGTGTCATATCCGCTTATTCCGGTCTCTAGCATATTTGGAATTGAATCGCGGTTATATGAACTAAATTTGTAATATTTATTGCTGTTAGTGCAAAAGTGTAGTCGACTATTGGGTTAGTTTTTTGGCTATACTCACGACACAATGTGTTGGTGTATATTAAACCTTTATAATTGAAAAACTGCCTTGTGCTGGAAAACATGTCATATTATATTTATGTTGTCTTTCGTTGTATTATTAAATCAACATGCTTACTAATATACGTTGAGCTATTAAAATTGCTGATAAATTTGGTTGAGCATTAATTATGCCCTCAGAGTGGGTTGCAAGCACGCTGAAGCTATGCTCACAATTTGATGAAACATAACTTGTAAAACTTGTGATTGAAGGTCAGTGTGCACGCGCGCTTCAAGGCGTGTTTTCATTAGACGATTGAGCTTGTTGCAATGCGCTGCAATTCCTGCAAAAACTCAATTGACATTCTTCGGCTCCTTTGGCTTGTATTGCTAGGTTTAATCAGCTTGCGAGGGGCAAACAGTGGAATGTACTGAACGATTGTCGGTTTAATTCTATGTCAAGTGTTTGCGGTTCAATTTCGATCTTGATGTGTCATGCTGCTGTTGAGAACGTTGATGCTGAGGTGTGGTGGATGTGTGATCTTGCTCATATCGTCGATTCATGTGACGTCAGTGACACATATTACCTTGCTAAATACACTGCTTTACCTTCATTATCCATCTCGTTTTCCTCTCTCTTTCGTTGTCTTTCAAGTGTCATCTGTACTTTCCCTGTCCCAGTTGGGGATATCAAGGCTGAAGTTCGCTTGGGATCTTCATGCCCGGTTCTTTGCGCTCAATTAGTGTGTCTGACACAAACACGCACACACAAACATACACACATGTGAGTGTATTGCTTTTATCATTGTATTCGCCTGGTGTATTGGTGGTTAATTTCGCGTTGTTTTGCCGAAATAACGCCCGAATGCACTGTCGCCATTTCAGATTGTTTCGGCCTCCAGTTACCAGCTGACCGAACTGGACCGAATTCAAGACCTGTTTCCCAACGACAACCTGGCTCTGTATCATCGCGATCCAACTCATTCGGTCAGTGCCTCTGCTCTCTTAACTTTCTAGTCACCGGATTGTGTTCACGTATTTTTGGACTCACCTTTGCAGATATGCTCAGTACCCCTCTCTCTCTCTCTCTCTCTCTGGTCCCATATAGAACGTGCACTCATGTGTCTAGATGGAGCTGATTCATTTTTTGCGCTGCACACACTCACATGAAAACAAAACAATGATAGCTGAAATTTTTCCATGCCCGGCTCTCACGAACGGAACGAGGAAACTAGAACGGGGAAAGCGGAAGTTCAAATAAAACGCAAAGTATTTGCTGCAAAAGTCAGCGGTTACATGCTAGTTGTGAAATACAGTGCTGTTTTGTACTGCTGAGCAAAGCCAAAAAATGAACGATCTGGTATCACATGAAGATGGTGGAGATACTGGTCATGCAACGCCATTACTACTTGATCACTTTTACCGCTGGAACATCGTGTAGTTCACAGCCAGCAGAGCTAGAAGAATCCACGTGTGTTCAAGTGCTTGCTAAATTGCTGTCAATGCTGACACACACTTCTAGTGCACTCAACTATTTCACGTACACTGCTCCACTCAGAGTAAGTTCTACGTAACCTTTCAATCATGTGAACCATTACAATATTTTGCGATTCAATCATTTAGATTGATCCAGCATTTCCCACACTGTTGCCGAACGCTTGTGTGAATTCGCTCGTTGATAAAATGTAGGAGACTCAGGATTTGAGCAGCGTTCGTGCCCGGGTGTTCGTGTTTTTGTGCTTGACCAGCTCTTTCTCAAGAGACCGCAAACAAGAACGGGCGCCAACGACGAAGTAAACACCAATGTCAGCTCTCTGTAGAGTGTGGTGTGCGTGTCTTTGTGAGCGTGTGTGAGTGTGTTTTGTCAACTGGGTGACCGCGTATCAGTGCCGGAATCTTGGGCCGAACTCTCGCGTCGGCCATCATTGACGCCAGCACGTCAGCTACGTTCAACGTGTCTGCCAAACATCACTCCACCCTGCACCCTTCGCGTGCCGTGCGCACACACACACACACACACACACGCACATACGTACACATACAAGACGTAGCGAACGAGAAGTGAGAGAGAGAGGGAGGCAGTCGCTGATTCAACTGAGAAAGGAATCAGAAGGACGAAAGAGAAGTGGAGTCAGACAGCACTTCCGGTGGCCAGATGTTGCTGCTGATTTCATCTGTGGCACACACACACACACACACACACATACACACACACATACTCACAAACACACACACACACACATACATACTCACACACACACACACACACACACACACACACACACACACACACACACACACACACACACATACATAGTCGCACACGCAAACACACACACACACATACAGATCCACGCCAGCACACGCACATACACTCGGTCGGAGATATACGGGACTAATCTGTGTTACTGGTTGTTTGCGCACATGCCAGTGAGGGCCTATCTATCCTTCTTGCCACCCCCGTCCCGCCCTCACCCCCACGCTTCCTACTTAATCTTCCTCGCTGCTCTGATACTTCGCTCATTACTTACTGCTGCTGTACGATCATGTTGGCGGTGATTGGTTATTTGTGTGTATTTTCTTCGTCAACGTTTCTTCCTTTTCAACATTTTTGTTTGTCATATGTTTTCACATATTCTGAATGCTTAAAGTATTGTTTGCATTGTTGAATTGCTTGCACCTGAGAAAACCTGGCACGAAATGTGACAAATCGAACCTGTGTAATGACATTGTCAGCAAAAGGCACATAAACAATGCCGAATGATGCGCATTAATATTTTGTATTGAATATGTTTCGTATTGTTTGTGTGTTCGTTTCAGCGTATGAAATCGCTGATAAGAAAGCGGTCAGCGCCCGCTAGTCGTCTCCAGCGCGCGCTATCCTCCAAGTCGCTCCGCTCGACATCCATCGGCGCCGACGACCGCATCCTCGGCACCAAACCAGCGGTTGTCGGCGAGGACGTGTGCGACCGTGCTGTCAGCGTCGAAAACGACGCAATGTCGCCTCAGATGGCGTCGACTCCAGCGCCGACGGCGACAGAGGTTGGCGGCGGCTCGCCCAGCAAGCGGCAGTTCATCATGGAATCGGCCGTGCAGTTCACAGTGGTGAGTGAAGGACACGTCCACCACCGCGCCAGCCACTCACCCATCACTGTCACCGCTCTCATCTGTCATGATTCATACAACATTGATTTGGTATTTGAATAGTAGGCGAGTGTCAACAGGATTCATTGTGAAGTTCATTAATTTCCCTATATGGCCGCTGTTTTGTCGTATATGATTGCGTACTGTTTATTCGTATGTGTTTTTGTGTGTGTGTATTTCTGTACATGACAGTGTGGACGAGGCACTAGCGTTTGATTGTGTCTTAACCATGTTTGTCTGGCCATGTTGTCAAGATGTATGCTCAATTTTTCGGACGTGTGTATAGTGTTCTGTGATAACGCTGTAGCTTACGAATTATTCCATTCTGCTGTTCTCTAATCATAGTTATTTTCGTGTTTCTCTCTTTCTATCTCTCTTTATCTCTCCACCACTTGCACAAGACCGCCTATCAATATGCCAAAACAGCGTTCATATGACGTTTTTGGTCAACACAACCAGTCGTTATGACAACGGTTGTTATGGTAACGATACCTGGTTCGTGTCACGCACGCGAGCATTCAACGCGTGTCGCATATCAGCACCTGCGCTTATTGCACGCGCCAATTAAACACTCAAACCGGTGTATGTATGCGCGCTCGCGTGATAATCTTCCGTTGCCTGCCATGGTGTGACTTCTTTGCGCGGCGATACCGTCGCTGAGTAATTTTGCGTGCGTGTGTGAACTCATGACAGCGCTAGTCGATGTAATGAGTGTACGTGCTGGAACCAGCACGTTGTACGTTAGGAGGCTTAGTCATCCACGCCTTCTTCTTCACTTGCAGAAACCATTTGATCGCCGACGTGGGACTGATCAATAGAGGAACAAATGTCTAGACTATTTGTTTAGTGTTTATATTTTAGCGATTATCAAGATGTTGGAACTATCGGTTGTGAATCTCTATTGGCATTTCTATTGTATAGTTTGATATAGGTGCGTCAAACTTTGATGACGTGTGGGATCTTAATCGGTCCAATGCCGCTATGGAGTTGCATCACAGGTTTGTTTCTCGCTTGCATTCTCCCGATAACGCTGGATACAGTTTATAATGCATTGGTGTAGTTTAGTTCGATTTACGATGATTCTGATGTATAATTGTCGATCCAGAGCACTGGTTCTCAAGCTGACGGAAATTCTTCTCTGGTGGAGAATGACAGATTTGCCAAATAGGAAAGGATCGCCTGAATTTGATTAGCGCTGTAGTTCGAGTTTGATTCCCGATGCTCAATTTCAGTAATAGACCGCATATTGAGACATCCTTTAAATACAATAATATCCAGATCAAATCGACCGATGCCTTGGTGGGAACTCCTCGATTAGATCATGTGATCCACAATTGAATACTTCTCTCGCACTTGTTGCACTGATTGAGTGAATGCTATTGCACTGGTGTTGACGACCTGCTGGATGTCGACATCAACTGTCAGCGAGTCTTACGAGAATCGACACCTCTTCATCTTCATCTTGGAGGCTTATGTGGCGCTCGGCGAGCATTTACGACAGACTCATTCTAGAGAGATGGCATGAGATGGCCGAACTTATTGCATTGCTCCACTGCAGCATGTCTATTCTCGTTGCCATGCCAACCGTTGGCAGTGGCGGTGCTACGGTCGTCATGACAACCCGGTGCAGCTTCGCCCAGTGGTGTCCTGCTGGGTTTTTACCGACACACTCTCGTTGGAGGAGACTGCACACTGCCACAGTGAATACAACACACACACACACACACGTGCACGAACATTCTCACGCCTTCTGCGGATTCATTGAACCTACGTGTTTGAGCACGCTCGTATTTTTGAGTGTGTTACGAACCAAGATAGAGAGAGAGAGAGAGAAAACGAGAAGATGGAAGAATTAGGTGATTACGAACGAGTGTTAAACTATGAACACAGCTTGGTGCTGAGTGCTTGAGCTCGCCTTTCAAACACACACAAACATACACGTACACACGTACACACACACGTGCGTATATACATGCCACGTTCCATAACTGTAACTTGTGTGAAGTTGATCGGTGGCGTGTGTGACCTGGGTCAAGTCTGTTGACAGTGTAGTGACACACATACAAGGTGTGTGCTTGTGTGTGTGTGTGTGTGTGTGTGTGCGTCAGTGTGTGTGCGTCAGTCAGCGTGCAACTTTTTCTGGCAGTTTGTTTCTATGTGTCAACACAGGCACTATCCATCGTTCATTGGGATTAATTTCAGTTGCATTTTTAAAGCCCAGGTGAAATGCAGACTCGTTGATTCTAAATTTTACGCATGCTTTTTTCTTAGGCGTTTGTCTTTTGCACTATTTGAAGCCGGATTTCGCGTTTCTGCTGATGTGAATTATGCATGATTAGTCGGATTAGATGCGCATTTTCATGCGGTTTACGCGCTCATATTTGCAAGCCAATCATGTGTTTCAATGTCTTTTGCTTAGACACATATAGGGGCGGGAACATAACAGCGCAGATGCAGTGAGCGAAGTACGAGACACGAACTAATGGTAGCAGCATGCTTCTTATCAGACAGCCTGTTGTTCGATACGGTGGTACTTGATGCGAACATGTGTGTGTGTGTGTGTGTGTATATCTGTGTGTTTAAGTGGGCGGTTTTTGATGAACCGACTTTTTGAGATGTTTTTGACTGTTTTTATTCGCGTCGTTCAGCGTGCAAATGTCATAGATTCGCGCTAACTCTGTGCTTCCTCGTCTCTGTTTGGTCGCGCCTTCCAGTCTGAAAGAATACACTGGTGTAGTACGTGCACATTACCATCTCGATACACAACACATACCGCCTACAGAATGGGCCCCTGAGATGTGCCATTTGCACATGCCGAGTTGAAAAAGACTGCTCTGGCGGCGAAATCGCAGTTTTTCTAAGCTGTAAAGTCGAGTGTGCCGAGATAATGATGAAGCAACTTGTTTCGGTGTTTTGCATGTGTGTGTATGTGTGATGTGTATGTGTATGTGTGTGTGTGTGTGTGTCGAGGATGTGTGCCGCGCCAAAAACAAGCGGTGAAAAACGCTGTCACAGAGATAGCAAAAAGCGAGATGAACGGATGTGTTGTGTGAAAGAACAATGGTACACAGTGATAGACGGAAAGCATGGTGTCAAGACAAGAGTGTGCTAATGCATCATCGCAGATCAGCCCCTGATAATAGTGTTGTTTGCATAAAATTTGACATATAATGGCCGTTTGATCAGCTTTATACGAGCACACAGCTGTTTTTGTTTTCTGAAAACCTACCTTGTTTACCTGATCATGAAATGTTAATGTTTTGCATTGTGTGAGTATAATTTGTCGCGCTCACTTATATACCAGGTCATATAATGGTTGGTAATGTAGGTCTGTTAAAATTAGATTGAAGTATATACTCAGGAAAATTGTGAAATCAGATTAGGGATTTGCTGTTTATTCTTAAAATTGAGTATGGTTTTAATTGTGACGTGGATAAGTTTTTGAGTGACTCAGTACTATTTTACAAGCTTTGTAGACATGCACTTGTGCGCGTAGGTGGACTTGTGTTGACCGGTGCTTGAGTGTGCGTGTATCTGCCAATGTCAACCAGTTTTTAGCAGTGGTTACCTGGCTTCCTGTGAGCTTGCTCATCATTGTACCGCAATAGATCGCAACAATCGACAAAATGCAGCCTATATCCACTAGGGTTGTAGCCGCTCATTGGCAAGGCTGGGGTTGCAGGTATCGATGTTGTGCGTGTTGTGTGGCCGCCACCATGCTCGTGTGCCAGAGGCGTACACACCTGATGCAGTGGTTATCGCGCGTGTAAACACACACACACACACACACACACACACACACACACACACACACACACATTGACAAAGATTTGTATCGCTGCGGCTCCGTTATTTGCTGTGCAAATGTATGCTGTATGCTGCTGTGTGTGTGTGTGTGTCGGTCTAGGCTTTAGTCGGAATATTCTAAAGTCAGCACATTTACACACACGCACACAGACACACACACACACACACACACACACACACACACACACACACACACACACACACACACACACACACACACACACACACACACACATAGATAATGACGTATATTTTACTTTTGTTTTCAAACATGTTTCGTTGCAGTGTGTGTATGCATATGTGTACATGTATATGTTGATGTGATTAGTATGCAAATGCTGTTTGTCTCAATATCTCTGTTGCCAAGATTGCACCACATGCTTGGAATGCATGCATGTTTATGCGAATGTGTGGGTGTGCTGGCGGTGTGCATCTACTAGCGTGCAAAATGTGCGTGTATGCGTGCGTGTATGTGTTGTCGTTCAATTCAAACTCATTCAGAACACGTTCGCTGTCGACAGTGGCTGCTAGCATTGCCGACAGCTTGATCAGATGAGCCTGATTGTGCACGTCTCCACCCATCCGTTATACACGGTTAATTGATTGACAGAATGTGAGTGTGTGTGTGTGTGTGTTTGTCTTCCGTATGTCGAGCACTTATCAATTGAATGTTGCTTTGTGTTCGGTCGACCTTCAATCAACAATCGGCAGTAGAGCTTTTTAATTGTTTACACACACACACACACACACACACACACAGACGCACACACACACACATACACACACACGCATACACACACAGACACACGCACATTTGTGCAGCTATCAGTGCTGGTTGTCGAGGGGTGATCGATTCAGCTTTTTACTGTTTTTGATTTTCACTCAGATTTAGCGATGTTCTCCCAGCGAGTCTAATATGAGCAATACCTAGATTTTTTGGCAGGTATTTTATTTTATTTTATTTTTGGCAGATGCTTTTTTGGCAGGTATGACAGGTAGGACGTGTCCAAATTGCTGAGATTTAGTAATATATACGGTACGTTTTCTACTGCATTAGAAGGTAGAAATCAATTTTAAGTTGCTTGAAGTGAAGCGGCTATCATTGTTTTTATAATTTGTCCTGTGTGAGCACAACTAATTGCGGGTGTCTTGTTCTGGTATAACCATTTAATGCAGAACTCGGGACGCCGTGCATGTGCAATCGACATAGCACTGGCTGACTAACACTTGCTGTGTGATATGACGTGCAGGCGCTGCAATGCCAGGAACGACATCTGTTTCTGTTCAGCGATATGCTGCTGGTGGCCAAGGCACGCTCCGGTGGCAACTTCAAGCTCAAGGACAAACTGCGCCTGTCGGAAATGTGGCTGGCAGAGTGTATCGATGACGTCACAGAAGTGTCCAAAGATGCTTCTACGTCGTTCGTGCTCGGGTGGCCCACGACCAATGTAGTGGCCACCTTCAGGTTGGTCTTGACATGATCATACTGTTGTTCTGTCGGTGGGGCAGTGGCTTCTGTTCATTTGTTGTTTCACTATTTCTGAACTAGCAACACTCATGTTCTCTTGGTAGTTTGAAGGTGAATATCATCCACATTACGGCAAGTACAGGAGGTTTAATGGCGTAGAACACGGATTCTCCTTCCGCAGCGCAACCACGATGTAGCGTTGAAATGTTGTTCACCAGCATAAGTAGATGCAAAAATTGCTGTACCTTTCCTGCCTAAACGTTCTGTTGATTGTATCACCCATGCATGTATTTTTGTTGATGAGGATTTTTAAATCCACCAATTATCTACCTTGTGCAGGAATCAGTGGTGATTGATAAACTCCCATGAAATTCGAACTACTTGTTGATTTCATCTCGCAAGTGGAACAAATCAGAAAGATAAATATGAGCATAGATCCTGGGTGATTGGGGAGTTTATACATACCCATGATTATCAAAAGAACAGTTAACGACAAATCATTGTCAAAGCGTCGTCGTCATCCTTCTGGAGCCTCGATACAAATCTACGCTAATGGATAGAGGACAGTAATAATGCCGGTCATTGTACCAGTATGTGCGCTTATCCTGGTGTCATTATTGTTCGATCCAGCTCGATGACACACGGTAGCTTGACAGTCGCTCCACAATTGGTCCGGCAATGGTGCGGCCGAAATATGCGCCACCTGCAAAGTGAAACGACAACTCCCATGCCTCAGCCACACTGTACACCTGGCTGTGCCCTCGCTGTTCCATCTATTGCTCTTTCTTGTATTCGGATCGTGCCAGTGATATCAATGACCACCATGCCAGACATTCAAACGCACGAGCATTATGCGTGCAGGCACTTGCTCGCCAAGTCGACTTGCTCGTGCGTGCGTGTGCATTGTTGGTGCGTTTGTGATGAAAGCTGATCTGCAACTCAGTCGGACCAGCATGTTCGGGCAACCACATACCTCAACAGGCTTCTACACTCTCTACGTGCCAGTTATAGTTGTGGGTGTAGTGGCCAATTGGATTTATTTTGCTGGCGTTTTCATGCCGTATGTTTGTTGCCTTTAATTTCTTATTTCTATTTTGTTGTCTCATATTTTTCAGCGAATATCTTATTTATTTGTCCATGAGGGACGAGCGGTATTGGTGCTAAAATTGATAATCGGATGGAGGAATCGGTACGCGAAACCTGATAATTATCCAAATCCATGTATGTTATCTTTCTTTCCTTTCTTCTTCGTGTGACTGTCATTCTCTGATTAATTCGTTCAGTGGTATATGGCGTCGTTCGATGGCATCGCTGCGTGAGTTTCCTGTGGAAGAGCCAATTTGTCTATGTTAGTGTTGGTCGTGACTTGGTCGCTATGAGCGTACATATCCTTACCTATATTGTACCTCTTACCTTAATCTTATACCTATCTTCTGTGTGGCAAAACGAGATACTAAATCCAAGCTGACCAATCTCAGTCCAGTAGTCCAGTTGATTCTACAACGACTTCAGTTTTATTTGATTGTATTAAGCCGCTTCATATATCATCGCAGCTTACACTCAGCTTCCCCATTGAAAGCATTGCCTGCCGCCGCCACTGCCCTGTTGTGTCTTGTTGACGCGCGCCTCCCGCCGTGCAACACCGGCAATTTCGCCGTCCGATCGGCACTCTTGATCCGCTATGCGGCACAACTTTTTCCAGCGACGCGCGGCCAGCCCGCCTGTCTTCATCATAGCGCGCTCACGTGCACGTGTGCCAGCTCTCTGATTTCAGTCGCAGGAGACTCTGCGCCGCCGGTTTCATTTTTCACTTGCTGCTGGCAGCTGCATGTTTTATAGCGTTCGCCGATAATGACGCTTTTTCAAGCATTCTTCTCATGTAATAATGCATGTATGCCGGCCGGTGGTTTGTGAGGGAATGCATTGCCGTGTGTGTGTGTGTGTGCGTGTGGTGTCCTGACTTGTTGCTGATTAGGTTTTTATGTCAGTGTGATTGAGAATGGTTGACGCGCTAAAAGTGTCCACTCATTAGATTAATGACGGTGTGCGCTTGAGCCAGTGAGCGTGCGCGCGTGTGCTGGAAACTGGATTGTGCTCGACGCGCAGATGTTCTTCGTCACCTGATAAGCGATTAATGCAGATACGCACATGCGCACGCTCTTGCCTTATACACGCGCGCCTTTGCAAACGACGCTCCATCAATTAAGCTTAATCAAATATGTCAGCACTCGGGTTGCATTCGCATCAATATTGTTTCTATGACACTGCCGGTTTTTATCCGCTGTTTTTCTTGTGTGTGCGTTCATACGTAGATAGGTGTGGGTCTTGTGGCTGTGGTGGTCCTCCACATACGCACACGCACATTCATACATGATTATACATTACATTAGGTAGATATTTATATAGCGCCCTGCACCTAGAGGGTCTACATACACGCACACACACGCATACACACAGACGTTCTAGCTCTCTGCTATTCAAATTCGCTGACAAAATTAGCGTGCATAATCAGCTTGCTGAAACATGCACGAACACTGCGGACGATCACAAACTGTCAATCATCTCAGGTGACGCCAGATAATATGCGCGCAAGAGATAGCGAACACAGGTGTAGAGAGCACTCTACAGTGAGCTCTCTTATCTCTCTCTCTTTCTCTCTATCTGTATGTGTGTTTCCCGTTCTCCCACGCACTGACCGGCTCAGAGGTCACAGCTCAGGTCACACAGCCATAGGTCACTCCATCAACAGGTCATTGTCGTTCAGGCAGTGGTCTGTTTGTCTGTCTGTCTGTGTGTATGTGAGTGTCTCATGTATGTGTGTGTGTGTGCGTCATGCATGATTGTAGGTGAAGTATTGGGTGTTGTGACGATTATCCAGCAACAACGCTGAGTATGGCCAGCATACCTTCACACACTTCTATCATTATTTATGGTCATATGCATACATTTTCGCCGAATATCCCATGCGTCTGTTGATTGTCGATTCTACTAAACGTATACATTTTGATTATAGCCAACAAATTATACAATCGGGTCTGTGTTCTGAAAGCTCTAATGTCGCACATTATAGCAGGTATCTAGTGTAGAAGTCGTCAGTCTATGAAGCAAAATTAGTCGGCCCTATTGTGTGCATTTTGCCTTGGCTATCACCTTCCCTTGACACACCACCACATTCTGTTTTTTGACTGCTTGTTTTTTCTCACTTCTGACCAGTGGTAGCGCCATGGGGGTGCTGGAGCCCCTACAAATATGCCAAGCCCCCTTAAGCCCCCCACAAATCATAATCATGGACAATAAAATTTCTTACCACTGTAAATGAAGTCCTATACGAGTCATAATTATGGTTCAAGTTCGAGGACTGAATCAGTGTGCCCAAGTCCCTTATTATGATATCTTGTAGTCAGCGTTCGAGTGTAGTTCTTCATGCTTCATCAAGCCCCCTCAACTTTTTCCTTAGCCCCCAGCCCCCCTCCTCCCATCGGAAGAATTCTGGCGCCGCCGCTGCTTCTGACTGACTTGTTCTTTGACACACAGACACAATGAGACATTTTCAGCTTAACAGTCGCATTTGAATTTCGTAATTAGATGTTGTGTCGTAGCTCGCAAATGTACTCATTAAGTCGGCATTTTTCAAGCTGCTCCAAGTCGATACAACTAACAATATACTGTCATATTCATCTGTGTTATCCAGTGTACGGTGATATATGCGTGAGTGTGTGTGTGAGTTTGTGTGCGTATGTTTATGTTGTGAATTGCCTGTGTGTGGAGAAGTCATAAATTTGGTAGATATGTGTGCTTGTGTGTGTGTGTGTGCGCGCGTATCGCTGAGGTCATAAAGATGAGCAGGTGAAACTGCCAGTGGGTGAAAGAGAGTCGGGGAGAAGGTTGAGCGGCGATATGTAGAGGAAGTCCCTCAAGAGCACTCACTCCATCGTTGTGTTGTTTTCTCACAGCGTGGTGTTAACACAATCACACGTACTATCACACTACACCGTTACCACGTCGGCTGTCGGCTTGTCTGTCTCTCGGTTTGTTTGTTTGTGTGCGTGTGTGAGCATTAGATATTTGCATATAGAGAAGTTGATCAGTGCCGTACAGTTCACGTGTAGACGGCCCGTTATTCACCAACTCCGCATACACCCGAGTTGTTCGACTGTACGTGTGCGAGACGAGATGTGCGTGTGTGTGTGTGTGCTAGTGGTGTATGTGTGTTTATACGCATGAGCTTAGCGGCTGTACTCTTGCAACATTACCGTATGTTGAATGTACAGTGCTGTAGTGGGCTGCGTAAGTATAGGTTATCAGCGCTTCCGTACTCTAAATTCGCACACTTGTGATATATGGCGAACGTTTTTACCATTCCGTCCGTTCTGCTTCTTTTCGTTCTTTTTTGCTTTATTTATTCAGTCCCTACATGGTTTGAACAGCAGGCTGGTAAACGGAAAATAAAAACTTACACATGACATATGACGCGGTGGTATTGAGTGTGTCCTGCATTGTGTATGAGTATGCGCGTGTGCTGGTGCTGGAATGGCATGCACATGATGTGAATTGTTGAAGCACACGGGTATGTTTGTGTGTGCGCGCGCTCCGGTGCAGTGTCACCTGACTAATGACTCAATCATACTGGATTTTTCCGCATTGTGTCGTGGTCATGCGCACACAGATTGTACCGGTTTTTGTGACCGCTTTGACGGCGTCACCGCCATCTCAAACATTCAAGCGGTACATGACATTCAGACGGCGCGCGGACACCTGTGGAGTTGTTCATCTTGCCGCATGACACAGGTCAATGAACCGTGTCGTCGTCGTGTGTCATCGTTTACCCTTGTCGTACGACACCGACCATGTTCATTGAATCTCTTCAACTGAAACTTATCGCGCACTCGTTGGCTCTGACGATGCTACATCAACTTCATGATGGTTGTGTGCCAGTTTCGCTGTGCATTGGGCGCATACACACACACACACACACATACACAATTCCACTTGCCATGAATATATACATTGGAATGACAACGAGCTCGACATATTCTATAACATTACAAACATCGAGGACTGTTTGCTGAGCAGACGATATGAGAAGACGGTAGTTAGAAGGGAACCTGAATTTCACGTCGAGTCGTACGCAGGCCTGTGGGCGTGGCGTTCGTTCAAGATGTGTCATTGTTGAAATGGCGTTGCTTGATAGCATTACGTGCCTGCCAGCACAAGCGGTGCATTCTGCTTCTGGCGTCGGCCTCATCATCATCAAGCGGACACAAACCCATCAGTTTGTCTGGCCTGATTGTGCTACACTACGGCAAGGCTCCAGTGTAGGACCATTGTAACGACCAGCACGCCGTGTCACATAGCTGCACTCATTGTTGTTTATATATTGTTGTTGCTGTTGGCGGCCTGCTCGTTTGAGCACGCCCAGTTTCCAAACAGTATTTATCTAGACTAAGCACACACAAACACACGCGGGCAAGTTGGTATGTGTCGGCAATAGGGCGCCATTTCTTGCGCACTATAATGAGAGAGCTGGTAATGGAAGATGGAGGCAGCGGGTGGAAGAATGTGAACACATCTGTGTAGAAATCAGGACACATCTGCGCCGCGGGCACAGCAATCCAAATAGGAGAGGAATGCGGTTGTTGTGCTCAATGAACAGCCACACTACACTCAGCCGGAAAGTGTTGGTCTTCTTGGTCCAGTATCCTCGGCTACTTTTCTATCCAGTTATCTCATTGTGTGCTCAAACGGAGTTATTTGCAATTCTGCAGTTGTGCGAGTGCGGATCTATTTGGAGCTCAATGATTTTAGTGGAATGTTTCTCAGCGGCAGCCAGGATCAGTCTGTGTTTTGACTCACTTGGAGTTTCCAATTGAAATTTTTTCAACGATCGTTCATGTAAATACACATTGTACGTACGAATTTAGTTTGTTGCGTGTCTATAGCACTGTGTATGTTTTATGCTGTGTTTCGTATATTATAATAGGTGTGTACATGCCTAAACGTACTCACTCTTTAAAGGTTTTATGACTGTCGTGCGAACGAATTGAACTTGAACATTTGTGCCTCTGCGTGTTTGCTACTATTTGCTCCACAATTTGTGTTGGGGCATCTACGACGTCTCGATTGCCCACAATTTGAATGGCCGCATGACCTCGATTTTTCATGGCCTTGAATTCTGCTTTGAATATATGTCTAGGTTTTGTCTGTTTGCGGTGGTTGTCATTGTTCGCACGCGCACGCACAATTGTGCCAATTCAAATGATTCGTGCGTTTTTGCATCGCACACCTTGTGTTTTCTTGTTTTTCCACTATTCGCCTCGTGCAAATTGGCTGCCAATACCGAATGACCTTGGGCGAGAATGACAGAGAATTGAATACCGATGGCCTTGGTCGGTGATGACAAGACTGGTGATGACAGCTGTGCTCGGAGAAATTGGCGTGTCTTTTGGCAAGATGAAGAAAAGATGAGCAGGCGATGATGATCGTGCTTACGTTATCCTTTTTTCTCGTGCAACATCTCAATCCTACTTAATCCAACTTTTCACCGCGTCCAACAAATTTGGCCACATCGTTACTTCTTCAAAGCAAACAGTTTCCAGTTTCACTAACCGCGGTGTGTTCGATATCGTCGTCCTCTTTTGGTCTCAGCCCGTTTTCATATTGACCATCTTACTGCTGGACATACACACTACATCGCACTACAACTCAATGTTGTCGCTGGGCATATTCACTACAGTTGAAGTCTGTCTGTGAAAGACACACGCACATGTAGAATGGCAGGTGCGGCGATGGCTCGCATAAATCGCGCGACTCCCACGCGCACGACTGATTGCCCACCTACACGCTCACGGGCACTTGCTGCCTGGCGTTGTGTGTGCGTCGCTGCGGCGTGATCAACAAAATGCCTGAGAACGACATTGTCTCATCTGCCGACATCGACAGGCATCAATGTTGGATCCCACGCATCTGTCTAGTGCGAGCATGCAGCCAGTGTGTGCTCCGGCTGTGCGCGTGTGTTTGTGCAAGCAGTGCATAGCGTGGCAGTGAAATGAATGTTGCGGTTTCGTGGAAAATAACGTCAGATAATGGATATAATATGTTCCAGATACCGCTCCACGTATACTCGGGTGTAGATCGTAAACGATCGTGTGTCGTGATAAAGTCACATGTGTTTTTCCAAGTCACTCACCTGGATGAAAACTATCCAGCTTTCATATGATGATATTCAGCATTTTTATCATTTGAATGCCATTTTAATCTTCTCTTGGTCTCTTCTATTTCGATACTCACGTTTACTCTTACCATCTGTGTATGTGAGTGTGTCTGTGCAGCTGAGAACTATTATTTATCGCTCTCACCTGATATCCTGCTCCTACTCACCGCTTCAGAACAAAGCAACGACACCTGTTTTCTTTGGTGCAGTGTGTGTGTGTGTATGTGTGTGTGTGTGTGTGTGTGTAATTTGGGGATGTTGAGGTTGTGGCCTGTCCCACCGCTCCTGAGCTCTTTAATTTTCCTCTGTTTATGTGTCGTTTTTCTCTTTCTGCCACGCATGCATGAGTTTGTATATGCACACGCACACGGGTAGAGCTTGGGAGGAAGGGGCGGTAGACCGGCTCCCTTCCCATTGACACACAGACATACACACCCTCACACACGTGTAGCTTAACGGACAGTCTATGGTGGCGGGGTCTGGAGCAAGTGGGGATGAGGAGGGTCGCACTGGCGACCGTTGGCGACCAATGGCACCGTTTTCTGTGCGGCCTGCATGCACAGACGCGAGTACACTCTCGCACAGGAAGGACATCGGTGAGCAGTTTGAGAAGACTGAAACTCCGTAACAGTTGGTGATGTCCTACCGGTGCTCTGGCTATGCTCATCTTTGAATGACGCGCATACTCTGCTAGACAGTGTGTATTGGTGCGCAAGTTCCACTGCACTCGGTTCAAGCGCACCGTGCTCGTGAGAAGGCCATCGTAGCAGATTGTGGTGATAGCGTGATGCGGTTGTGTGGGCTGCTGGAGAGTGCGCCTGCTATGGTGTGCGGAGGTGGAGGACGCCGCCGCCGTCGTCGGCACGACAGCAGTGAAGACAGCGGCGACGAGAACTCGCAGCCGGACCGACGACAACTGCTCGTCGGCGTCGAAGATTGTCGACCTCGACGCAGGAGACCGAGACTTGCAGGCCACGACCTGCGGGCAGATGGTGCCGGCGACGGCAACAGTGCACGCAGCTGCAAGACAAACACAATCAGTGCTAGTAGACTGCACGAGGGCCGAATTGGTCGTGAAAGTTCCAATACTCAAGCTTGTTTAGTGCCTTCGACCAGGTATGCTTAAGTGCCGGTGTCGGTAACCAAAAACCTTGTTCATCATGTTGAATTAGGATTCAGGTAATAAGTTTAGGGATACGTTTCATTGTAATTCTCTATTTACGGTGATGTAAGGGCGTGTAGAGTATTGTGTGTGTGTGTGTGTGTGTATGTGTCCATATTATGCATCTTGAAATGAAATAGAAGCAGTTTTTAAGACGTATTGCTCCTGAGATCGGTGATAAGGCACCGGTCGGTTATGCGGAATCATAACTGTGTTGCATTCGCAGCAATGCAAAACATCTGTGATAATCCGGGAAATGATATGATAATGTCTGCAGATTATATGTAGATATAATAATATTTGGCCCATATTTGATATTCTAACAAGCAGTTGTCACTAGCGCTTGCAGATACCGCCTTGACTTTTTATTTTGCCTAAGAGTTTATAGCCTATAGGTAATGCACTTGCAGTGACACATTGAAAGGCATAAATATATAGCCTCAACATAACACTGCCATATGAATATTTTCTACTATTTCGAATACGCCAAACCTGTCCAGTATATTCCATCTGGCTGTCCAGTCTCCCGTGCCACGTCTCCTATGGGCATCGACAACGCATATGCACTTGGAATATGTATGAAGTGTACACATTCCCATTTGAATCCACACATATCGTCACATAATTGAATGAGAATGTGTACACATATGTGTTTATATGTAGTTGTATGTAGTTGATTGCTTCTTTAATGGAACTGCGTACCGTGTCTCTATATGAACGGTTCTATTATCTGTGGTTGGATGTTCATTGTGTTTATACTATGCGCGTATGTTCATAAGTATGTTTATAAGTAGCTATAAGTATGTTTTTTCAATTGTTCCCATTTTTATAGCATTTAGCCGAGCAAGTGTCGGTGAATATTAACATGTACGTGCGTGTGTGTGTACAGTCGACCTGCTGCTCGGGATCTCTGGTACAACAAGCTGAGTCAGATGATTGCTGAGGAACGTCAGCTGGAGCCGAAGAACACCACCATTCAGGTTGTCTTCAGCGACCACGTCAACAACATTGACTTTGTAAGTAGACCACCATCAAGGCATGCTCCTTTTTATTATTTTTATTATTTATAATGACAGACTAGTCCGGGCACATGGGAAGAGTGCAGCCACTAATACCACCATGCGGCCTCATGTACCGGAAGCGCCCAAAAGACATAGAGAGTTTGCGAAATACTGGCCCTGTTAGGAAAATGAGACCTTATGGAGACCAGCTTGGAGCTTATGGTGCTTATGGAGACCAAAATTTATCGAAAATATCGAACATATACGTTTTTGTTGTTTTGAAGTCAGTCTATCGTTTGCTTTGCGAGGTATATATGGTGCAATAGTTGGTCCAGTAGCAATACCAGGACTTGATGATCCCAACTAACAACACAAGGCGGCTTGGCATCAAACAATATTATGCTTCTCATTGCATACATCAAGCACTGTCAATTGAAATTATTGCTGTTGTATGAAGTTTTACATTGAGAAGCATTATTAGTATTGGATATGAATCACACTATACCCCTATTCATCATTTCAATTAAAATATCAAAGTTTTCTATGACTTTATATCATATACCCATAACAAGGGAACACTCTAGAATCGCTTTTCCATTCTCCTGATCAGCTCTCGATATGAATCAACTGCCAGCCCGATTTTGTGTCACGGTAACTGTTTGTTATCTTAGCCCTGCACAGTACCTGTTCTATTAATCAATCAGTCTAACTGAACTGTCACACACACGCACACACACATACACACACATATACACATACAGACAGACACTCACTCGTTGACGACGGGCTATTAAGCACACTGGTGTGTATGTACATGCACAAACCAGTACGAATACCAAACCGCAGTCGAACATACACGCCGGCATGGCGCACAACTGGTTTGACATTGCTTCGGTGTGGGGTAGGGTGGGTGTGTCAAGCTACTACGAGCTGATACACAGACATACACACAAGCGAGCGCCCAATATTACGCGGTCGAGAAAGAAAGAGTGGAAGGAATGTAGGAATGGCACGTGTGAGCTCCAAATACGTGCTGTTGCTATAGCAAATGCTAATGCTTCTGGACTTTCATTATGACGCCATTTTGATGCCGACCAAAGATCGGTCATTTGTGTTGCGATGGATCTGGGTCATTCCAAATATATATTGTCAAATCCTCGTGTTATTTGTGCATTGTCAGTGCAAGACTTTGAGTGTGGACTCTTCGATGACGGCACGAGATTGTGTGCGCATGGCGCTGTCCAATGTTGACACGGGCAGCGGCTCTGGAACGCCTCCTTCTTCTCCGTCGGCAGTGACAGCCGCGGAATACCAGCTGTGGACGCGAATTGTGAGCAGCAGCGGCAACGACCAGTCTCCCTACCCGCTCATTGGCCACGAGCTGCCGTTCGCCATCAAGATGAACTTCTTGCGCGAGCTTGCCGCCGAGGACGGCCACGACCTGTTGATTGGCTCGAGCCAGTCGCCGGCCGCTCTGCACGCCACTGCCAACTGCAAGTGCCAGTTCATCCTGCGGTGAGTTGTTCCTCCGCCTATTTGACGCTCTCTATCATAGACCTGTTGAGAGAAGACGCTGAAACCGCACTGAAAACATATTGCCGCTTCAACGACTGGGACGCTAATATCGAGCGTGAAGTGCTCAGCATAAGGACAAATAGCATTTCAATGCATCTTTGTATCATTATATATATATATATATATATATATATATATATATATATATATATATATATATATATATATATATATATATATATATATATACATCAGGAATATGTAAGCTTGATCTTTTTAATTCGACGCTTGATAAAGGAGGTTAATACTAATCGTACTCCACTATAACTTGTCGCGCTTGTACTTATTGTGCCCGCTTATAGTGGTGTTGTCATAAGAAACATATACTTCAGTGCGCAAATCCATCTTAATAGCCAACTGAGTGTAATTTTCTGGATTGAAAATACTTCTTGGGTCAACAAAACAGTTATTGAGTGTTGGGTGTTTTTGTTGCGTTTGCTAACCCTTGTGGTTCCTCCCATATTTGAGCTATCACTGCACAAGGGTTGAGTTAAGATATTATTGCAGCCGAGTTTTTAGCGTGTGTCGGTCCCTGTTCGTCGCCTGTTTGTGGTCTTGACGTCCGCGTGTGTCGGTGTTTGTCGTGTGCGGGGTGTGGGGCAGACACGCGCACAAATCGCTGCTGCGCTCGCCAACGGCCGACCTGTCTGCCTCGGCCGGCGGAGGCAAGAAGCAGTCTCAGCAGCAGAAAAAGGCCACTCGCAAGTCTCCGATCCGCATCCACAACGTGTTCCGTCGCTCGAGCAACAAGTCTGACAGCGTCGACTCAGCAGTGAGCACGTGCAGCACCGGCCTTCTGTTTGGCCAGCCGTTGACGCGACTGTGTCAGCATGAACCACCGCTGCCCAAGCCAGTACTGGTCAGTGACCGTCGCTGCTCCGTATTTATTACTGTTTCTCTATGTTTCTCACTGTCTATCGATTTTGGTCGTGGTTCTGCTTTTCCGTCGAAGCGTTTTACACTATAGGCTTTGAATGGAGTTATTGTTCTCGTTAATTTGGGGCATTGCCATAACATGCATATATTATCATATATATGCTATATCATGCTGTTTTGTTCTGTATTTGTCTATATGCTAAAGTTTACTTTTGCGTGTCTATATATATATATATATATATATATATATATATATATATATATATATATATATATATATATGTGTGTGTGCAGGATATGTTGATGCAGCTATTTCTAGTGGGCCCTTTCACAGTGGGAATATTCCGCAAGTCTGCCAATGCGCGGCTTATTCGCGAAATGAGAGAGAAACTGGACACAGAGCCTGAGGTGGGCACAGTCACACACACCCTCTGCCTGGCTGTACAATTCATCACACCATGCCATACCATGACATTATTGCATCATGCGGACTCGCATTAACACGCATACGCACACGCACACACATTTTGGTTTCATTTCATTCATTCAAACATGTATATAGCGCAATTCACACATCCTATCTCCAGTGTGCGTAACACAAACACATAGATACGTTCACATATCGACAATCATGAATCGAGCGTTAATACAATAGTTTGATTATAACTCATTTACATGCTGTCATATACCCAAATGTATATTTGTGCTGGTCACTTCACCAATGTGATGGTGTATGGTCACTTGACCAATGTGCTGGTGTATGGTCACTTCACCAATGTGTTGGTGTATGGTCACTTCACCAATGTGTTGGTGTATGGGCACTGTTTGTCTTCCTGTTTCTCTTTATTCTCACCTTCTATCTCCCTCTCTCTTTCTCAATCTGTTTCGCTGGTATTTTGTTTAATGGGTGCGTCATTTCCGATTCACTAATTTGTGTTTGTGAGAAGTCGGGTGTGTGTTTGTGTGCGTGTGTGTAATTCGCGAGGTAATTGCCCGATGGTTTTCCTATTGATCTGAAGTGGTTTCATCGATGGCCGTTTTCGTAATGAGTGGTGTCTGCTATCAGCATATAATTGGGAATCAAAAAGCTCCCTGTTCCGTCTTCCTCTTTCCTGTTCACAGCTTTTTCTGTGTTTCCACTTATGCAGTTTTCCTGTCAACTTCCTGTGATATTTGAATACGCATTTTGCTTCTGTTATAGTAGTTTGGAGTGACTATTACGCATCGGTCAACAGTTTCATATGCTGTGTTTTAATTTATTAAATTGATATGATTATTGTGTGTAATATTAATCACATTTCTGCGTCTAATGATTTTTATTCGTCTTGGTGAATACAATTGTTGTTAACTTACTTTCTAACAAGATAATTAGAACTGATTTCTTATATTCTGGGTTATACGTTTCTATTTGAAGGGGGATATGCATGCCGGAGTGGATTTATTTATGAGCCAGCGTCAATTTTTTCTTCGTATTTCCGTGTAATAATGTGCAAATGTAAAAATCCCACCTGCAGCGCCAGGAATTCCTGTATATCAACTTTTGCAGGAAAATTAAAAAAATACCCATTCTGTTTTAGAAAATGCAGACATTGAATAATTATTTTATCTACTCGGTGCAAGTTTGCAGCTTGCAACATTCATAATATTAAATCATGATTTTCATTGCATGACCATACAATACGTTTATATTCAAAGATAGCGTGTTAAAATTACGAGCCGAATTCAATGGAACCGCCATTTTTACTATATGCACAGATAATTACATTAGGTTATATTTAAATTACAAGTAGTATTTTCAATTATATTATTCAATGTTGTTTTAATGGTAGTTTTATTAGGCATTTTCATTATGAGGGTATAGTTAGATATATTTTCTGCTGTTATTGTTATTACAATTATTGTCTGTTCATTCTCATTTTGCTGCGTTTATCCACGCTCATATATGTGCGTCGTGTGGTAGGTGAATATGGCGTCGGTGAATATTTGTGTGGTCGCCTGCTTGATGAAGGACTTCTTGCGCTCTCTGCCGGATGCCGTTCTCGGATCTGATCTTTACAACGACTGGAGGCAGTTGGCAGATGTTGAAGACCAGACTGAGAAAGTGCAACGAGTCAGAGAGTACGTGCACAGAAACACACAGATATACACAAATACTTATATGCCATTGGTACCTATTGACGTCGTTGCATACATTCAACCTAATGGCAATGCCGCTTTAGTTCCTTTTTCATCTCGGCTTTGCAGATTTGTGCGTTCTGACGTGCCTTAAAGCGACCTGGTTCAATATTGTATACGACTTCATGAAAGCATTTCTATTCTGTACAACCTAGTGGTGACAGGTGTGTGTGTGTGTGTGTGTTTGCTGGACTGGCTGTATGCCAGTGTATGTGTTCATGAACTTTACGGGTGATATGAAAGACGACAGGCTAGTTTTTCGCGTGCAAGTGACTTTGTCGCATATATTTGCGCGTGTCTCGCGATGATTTCACACGCCAATGACTGCAGTCACAATCTAGTCAGCGATCGTGATGTCTGACAACTGACACTGTCCTCGCATGCTTACACACGGACACACACACTCGCCCACTCTGTGCTGTCATTTATGTTTTTCCGTGTGGCGTGGTGATGACGCTGCTAGTTCGTGCGTGTCATCTTGGCGGCGGCCCCGTCGTGACCTTATATGTCCTGTTGTCTTGTCGTCTTGTCCGCCTGGCTTCGTGCGCGTGTCCTCACTATCTCCCGCCGTGCGTCCTACTCGCTGCCTGTGCGTAGCCTGCTGCTATCGACACGACGGCGTGTTCTCTCATTGTCTCACCCTGCATCATCTCGTTGTCAATTGATTCTCATTGTTTGCTGGTTACTGATCGCTCCAAAACACGTTATTATGAATGATCGGCCTGACGACACTGGTCATGCGTTCTCTATCTATACATCCTGTGTCAGCGGCATGCACCCGCCTTTTTACGCGCGCGTGCGTGTGTGAGACCAATTTGGTGTGCTGTCGGCGTGTTCTCGTGTCATTCATCAGTATTCCGCGCGTGGCAAGTGACACACATTCCGGGGTCGGTAGATATTGGAGGCCGCGTCCGTTTTTAAGACCTCCTCAGGCGCCAGTTCAATATATACATATACACGGTGCGTCCAAAAAGTTCGGTGAATTTTCTCAGAAAGGAATAAAACAAACAAACATATATTTACTATAGCGCCTGTAAAAACACGGGCGCGCATAACTTCAAGACGAACAACAAAGCGTAAATACATATATACATATACATACATACACAAACATGCACTTATACATATACACACATACACAAACATGCACTTATACTTATACATACATACACAAACATGCACTTATACATATACATACATACACAAACATGCACTTATACATACACATATACACATGAGTTTTGAGTACAATAAATAGGAATAGAAAATGGCTAGCTGAATGGAATCAGAGTTTGGCGAAAGGAGTGAGAGTGTGAGAAGCAGGATCAAACGAGATGTCAAAAAGGTGATTTTGAAGTCGGGAAGCAAACATGCGGTAGGAAGAAGATGAAGTAATATGAGAAGGAAGAGAATTATAGATGCGCGGACCGAAGAAAGTAAAAGATTTAGAGGACCACGAAGATTCATTAGTGGCCCGAGGACAGATGAGGGGAACAGGTCTACGAGAAGAAACATTATCAGAACGAGTTAAAAGAGTGACTAGGTAGGGCGGTTGACTAGGATCATGAAGGAGTTTGAAGGTTAGACAGCAAAGGCGAAAGTGAATACGAGAGACAATTGGAAGCCAACGAAACTTAAATAGAAAACTGGAGGTATGACGGCAAGGAGTAAAGGTACTTTACGAAAACAAATATTTATTGGCCTTCGAAATAATCCCCTTCAACCTCGATACAACGCTGACACCGTTCAAAAAGCTTATGGAAACTTAAAAAAAGCCTCCTCCGGAATCGTTTGCAGAATCTTCGTCACACTTTCCTGAATGTCATCGAGATCCTCAAAGCGAGTGCCCTTCGAAACAATTTTTAAGCGAGGAAACATAAAAAGTCCGCTGGGGCCAGATCTGGTGAGTACGGTGGGTGGTCGATCACAGTAACACTGCGTTGAGCCAAGAATTGGTGCACTCGTCACTTCGTGCGATCGGAATTGAATGTGCTTAGTGGGCTTTTATTGGACTTGGGTGTGTTGCACGGTTAAATTTTGTTGTATCAGTTCAGTTATACATGAGCGTATTCATGTGTGTGTGTGTGTCATTCTGTAATTTTCAATTGCTTCAATGTTTTGCTTCCATTGTTACTTCATAGCTATTGACACGATCATGTTTTGTCACAAATTAAACTTTTGGGCACTAACTCATACCCGCATTCTAGTTCAACATCTGTTGCTTCGTTTGAGAATAGTGGGCCCCAGGATGAGAAACGAGCTTGTGATCTGTTTTGTTATCGCCTGATATTCGTGATAATTTCGTGTTGTTTTATCATTGAGTGGTTCTCCACCCTGGGTACATCACGGATTCACTTCAGTTCGGCTCATTTAATAGCATATTTGCGTGCTTGCGTGTGTGCGTGTTTGTGTGTGTGTGTGTGTGTGTGTAGATTGTGCGCGCGCTTATCGGCCGCCAATGTGGCGCTCTTGTGCCACTTTCTGTGCGTGCTGCACCACATCGCCGCGCGCAGTCGACACAACCTCATGACGGCCGCCAACCTTGCCGTGTGCGTCGGTCCGTCGCTGCTGGCGCCCGGCAATCCGGCGCACGTGATGACCGCCGAACACTCGAAACTGCTGCCTGCCGTCGTCGAGTTCCTCATCGACAAGTGTGCGCTCATCTTTGGCAGCGACATGCTGCAGCTGTTTGGTCCTCCGCCCGACAAAGAGCTGCGGCCGACAGATAGCGGTGCCGAGGAATCGGACAGTGTCAATAGCTGTGAGTTACTTCTTCCTCTCTTTCTCTTTCTATTTCATTTTCTTTTCTCTTTCAGTATATATATTCGAATAATTCAGACAACGTTAAATCTAATGGTGCCAGAACAATTATAATCTAAATAATTTTAAAAGGCGTAAATTTAAATTGAAAAGTACAAGTATACCGTGTCATGAATTTTTTTTCACTTTTGTTTCAATTTACATGGTTAGGTAATTTGTATGGCAATTTTACAAACACCAATCAATAGATCAGTTTAATATATTTGTACTGATATACCATTTGTTATAATTTGATTCATATTAAGATCACAAAAAAGTACAACTTCCTAGAAGAATGTGTACAGTCAACTGACGGATGCCCACGTTTTTTACATTTTCGACTATGTACAATGCATGAAACTTTTGAAATATGTATTGTATTTATAATATATGTTACATTCATAACACCAATACATTCTTAACACCAATCATCGAATATACTAGAACTAAATTACACAATTATTTAGAAAAAACAGAATGGGCATTGGGTTTAGCATTCGTTCGGGCATCAGAATAGTTTGACTGATCGGATTCATCAAATGGTACACATTGGAAACGAAAGAGCGCTTGGTCGACTTCTACCCCATCCACTTGTTTCTTTCTCCGCATTATTGCACAAAGTCAGTGCTATTATATTGTGCAAGACCAACGACAATGTTAAAAAATACAGCACCCCAAAATTGTACAATTTCACTATGATACTAAACCCACAAACCAATACACGACATTGAAGTACGCCCGGTGCAGCCTGAACATACCCTAAAAATGTCTATAACACCAGGATGCAGGTGATTTTATTGCATACACACCACTATTCCTATGTACATATATGCGAGATATACCCTTATTGACTGAACGAGTTCACTAAATCTGTACTGTTATATACTCTAGCGGTCATGCCGCTAATTTACGACTGCGGTTCTCCCAGGTGTATAATGTTATTTTGCTATACAAGCATGTTATTTTGCTCTAAGTAGTGAGTAAATTGCGACATAATTATACCATTTGGTAGAGCACAAAAACGGCTTTCCAATAGTTGTTGTTAGATTGTCATAAATAATTATTAAGTTGGCCTAATAATGAAAATGTGCAATCATGTAATTTTGAAGTTGACCTCACGGCACCCAAAATCATTTTTATCTCAGTTTAAATCACACCATTGGATTCAACGTTTCTATTCGTCGCTCCTATTCGTGCATGTGCGTGTGTGTATATGTGTGGCAGCGGGTGGCGGTGTTGTGGGCAGCAGCGGCGGTGTGCGGCGAGATGACTCGTCGATTGACAGCTTGGAGCGCGAGCTGCTGGGCGACAGCGAGCCGCTGCCACGCAAAGACAAGATGTCGGTGACCAACTTGAGTCGTGACTCGGGTCTCACCATGTCCGACACGCAGCTGTACACCGCCGACGACGAGACCGAGGAATCGGCCAGCAACTCGTCGGGTCACAGCGGAGGCCCCGGTGTGAGACGCGGCGGCGCCAGCGGTGCTTGTCGCCGCACAGACAAGCGCGCAACCGATAGTGCCATTCACAGCGCGTACTCGAGCGGCCGCGGCCCCACGCCTAGCTTTCCTCCTGCCGGCAACCCGGGCGCCATCTATGCAGCGGTATATCGACGCAGACTCGGACAGACTTTCTCGTCTCCTGCGGTCGCCACGCCGCCTGTCGACTCGACCAGTGGTCTTATGGCGTGCGCCGACGATCAGATCACTGGCCAGCTGTCGGTCCCCTGCGCGTCCTCAACGGCTGTCTACTCGCATGTGCCGGTCACACGGCCGGTAATTCACGGCAGCAATTTCCAGCGGCAGGACTGGACTCGGCAGCGGCATCTGTTGCGTCGGTCCGGCCACGGCGTATCGTCGTGCTCCTCGTCGACATCGTCGTCGGGCGGCGGCAAGTCGTCGACAGCCGTTTCGCCCTCCGCCGTCGTTGGCCGGCTGTTGCGTCGCAGCAACTCCGAGGAGAGCTTGCTCAACGATTACTGCCATATTTCACGGATAACGTCGGCCGGCTCGTCGGTGACGCGCATCACAGGCTCGCCGGCCGCCACGCCCGCCACGTTCTCGGCCTCGCAGTGCCCCGTCGTCCAGCAGTCGCCGCAGCAGATCAAGAACGACGCGGGCGGTGCCAGCGTCCGCGAACACCAGTTGATGCCGCGCAGCCGATCGGCTCACCAAATAGTTGAGAAGCGCTGGTCCCGGCTGGCCAGTACTGGCGGCACTGGCATCGGCAACAGCGTCGCAGACTGGAGTCGCAGCCGGTCGACGACGGCCGTCGATATTGACGAGGTGGACGGCTCGTTTGACTCGTCGACGCTGTCAGATGACGACTCCACACCGCACATGTCCCGCTCCAATTCTCGCTCACACGAGCTCGCCCTCGCCAACGACTTGTGGGAACGAGCCTATGGCAGCGGCGGCGGCAGTGGCGTCATCAATCCTGTCACCTCCATGGCCTCTGCAAGCGCCGGTGTCAGCACGGGCGGTGGCTGCAGTTTCGACAGTCGATCCGACAGTGGATCGTATTCGTCGCGGGCCGACAGTATGCGTTCGTCGCGCACGGGCAGCTTCAGCACGGTGCGCAGTGCGACGACGGTACGTTCTGTCGAAACTGCCTCATCTTGTGCGGCCACACTGGCCGGCGTCTACACGCCGCCCAGCTACGAAGCGACGCTCAGTCGGCGCGGTCTTGTGCAGCACAAGCCGGCGTTGACGTCATCTGTCCTCACAAACTACCACCACCACAGCGGCTTCAACCAACAACAGCAGCACAGGGACTCAGCGACACTGAGCCAACGACACCTGCCCGAACCAGATTGTCCGCCACTTCCGCCCAAATCCGACGTGCCGCCTCTGCCACCCAAGCAGAAGACGCCGCTGAAACGGTTGTGCCAGCAGATGACAGCGGGCAACGGCTCGGCAGTGGCGGCGGCAACCAGGCAGCTGCAGCAACTGACGGCGACGCACCGGCTTAGCGGCGGCGATTGGTCGGCGAGGAGTGGCGCGGCCGCCGGCGCCGTCTATGTGCAGCCCTCAGGCGGCGGGGATATGGCGCCTGCCCTGCCGCCCAAAGAACGCACGGTCATACATATTGAGCCGGAAACGGACAGCGCCGAGGCCACGTCGGCGACGATATTGCGACCGGCGCGACTCAAGCGGCAGGTGGCTCGCAGGGAGGCGCACACGCAGACCGAGCACGAGATCGAGCCGCAAGCTGCTCCGTCGTCCTCGACTGGCGTGTCGGTGCGACAGCCACATGTCACGCTGGTCGAGGTGGAGGCAGGCGCACCGGCCACGGGCTCACGTACCGCCGACCTGGCGTCCGCTGCTGTCGGTCCCAGTGAACGTCGAGGTCGCAACCGCCGGCGGGACCGGCAGGCGGCGCTGAGGGCTCGCTCCCACACATCACTCAGCACGGCCTGCTACCACGACGTCGAGCACGCAGCTGTATCCGACCAAGCGGCCGCTGCCGACGAGGTGCATCGAGCAGCGCTTCCCGAGACGAGGCTCGAGTGGTCGCCGGTCGCCGCGTGTCGACCTGACTCCTCGCTGCCCGAGATCAGCTGGTCCGTGTCCAAGTTGCGCGCCATGTTCTCGGCGACGGACGGCGGCTCCACTGGTAGCGGTCCGTCAGCGATCGGGTGTCATCGACGGCTGCACCGCACATCGGCAGTCGCATCGACCGTCGCCTCGCTGGACGACCTGTACTCGCTGCCTGCGTTCACATGTCGCGCCTCCTCCACCAGCTGCTCCGTTGGCGACGACGATCACCAGCGATCGTCGCATCGACGCCGACGATCCGACTCTGCCGGCAGCGCAGGCTCGTCCAACTGCGGCGAGGAGTCGTACGTTTGACGCAGCGGGAGGGCGTAGATTATCCTTGTTTGCTTGCCGGCGCTTGTCCGCGCTGTTACCCAGTCCGCTGTCTAAGTCAGTCAATAATTGCCAGCTTGTTTAACCCAGTGTGCCTTCATTCACCTGTGAATATATCGTCGCGCTTGTGTCGTTCCATTATAGTTGAATCATCGCTTGTTATGTTCATGCTTGTGTGTGAGCTCGTGTATTGTCTGTATAGTTTGTTAATTGTTGACAGTGTGGATGTTTAATAACGACGGTATGGATATACTGTCGTCACGAATGTATAGAGCGCTGTTAAACACCTGGAATACTCGATATGTTGCATTTGTGTAATTGAAAGAGATTTTACGCGCGCTGGTATCCTGTATATATATATATATATATATATATATATGTGTGTGTGTGTGTGCGTGCGTATGTCTCGATGAATACAAATTTGCATGTTTTATGTGCATATATACAGCGATTATAGGAAAATCGGTGGGGACGGGCCTGTATGTCACAACGGCTAGCTCGCTTGTTGTCACTCCGCACGGCAACAACACAGTAAGAGGAGCGTGAGTCGCAGGTTTGTAGAACAGTGGTGTATAAGGTATTTTTGGCAGCGGCCCATAATTTTGCTCAAATCATGTATCGCGACCCACGGCCTACATAGACATGCGAATTATATTTTTGTGTAATGACTATGTAATGGTTACTTTCCCCAATTATCGGTGGTCGAACAGAGAATAAAACACGGTGACGGTTCAGTCGGTACTGTATGTTCCTCTCCAATGAAGCATGCAGCATAGTAAAGTAATACAACGGTGCAAGCTCCGCGTACTACCCAACCATGCCACTCCCACACATACAATCAAGGACATTCCAAACATTCCCGCACATTCACCCCACCAAAATTGTAACGGTGCAATTTTATACAACTGTTGTTGTTTTCGTTCCGGCTGAAGCGCCTAACGAAAACAACAACATCAGCTGATGAACAGTATACTTTAATGGTGATATCTATTACTTGAATAGAAAAAATCGCAGCAATGGCAAAATACTTTTGTAGGTTTTGTGTTAACAAACGTGTAGAAGTGTGTGCGTTCTTTTATCATTGTCTGTGTGTGTGTGTGTGTGTGTGTGTGTTTGCGTTGCTTGGACGACATGGGCGTAAATCCTGGGGGGTATGGGGGGTATATATACCCCCCGACAAATTGGCTGGGGGGTATGAATATGCAATTATACCCCCCGATAATTCTGCTGAGTTCAGTTCATTGGGTATATTATCATCAAAATCAGCATAGAATGCAAATGACATTAGGCCAAAAATGCAAGAAATTATAAATATGTGAAGAATTATATCATGCATTATAGTTTTCATTGGGGTATGTGTGTTGAAACTGAATAGGCTGAAAAAAGTTGAGGGTCTCATGCAATTAACCAACTGAGTTATCTTTGAACAATAATGCATGATGGCTGCCATCCCCCCCGAGCCTCGACACAAATCTACGCCGATGTTGGACGAGCATGCGTGCCTTGATCGTTGTGCGCGTGTTTGCGGTGTGTAAAAGTGCATATGTACTGTTCACCCTGTGGCGTAGGTACGTATGGAAATATCAGAGTGTATGTATGTGCGTGTGCGTACATACATACACTCTGATGTATGTACAGACATGTCTATGTACATGTCTAGTGTATGTATGTATGTACGTGTGCGTATGGAAATATCAGAGTGTATGTATGTGCGCGAAAAGGTCATGTGATGCGAGGTAACAAATAGGAAGGCGCGATTGCGTTGTGGGTGTGTTGTTGCTGATAGTGTCGAGTGTGTGGATCAAGTTTCGCGTTGAGTGGTGTTTGAGAGTTGTGTTTTTCTGTGTTGGTGTATTATAGTCATTGTGAGGTTGGTGTGATATTGTTTTTTTGTATACTCATTACATTTTCTACAACTTTGAAATTGGAGAACGAATAGCAGCAACCGTAGCGAGAACAAGTAAAGGTAATGTGGATCTGTAGTTAGTGTTCTCTATATGTGTTTGTACGTGCGTATGCGTGTGTGTGTGTGTATATTTTAATGTATGCCGCTTTGATAAAGCTGTTTGCGTGTGTCATGAGGCGAGGAGCAAGGTCATTGTGACAGAAAGAGAATGTGAGGGTTTGTATGCGCGGGGTGTAACCGGGCAGTCAGTGTGTAGAACAGGACCTGTTTGGTGTGGGTTTATGCGTGCTGTTCATGTGCTGTGTTGGGATTTATGATTGACAGACGAGGTGAGCTTATCATTTGTGGTACAGTTTTTGTTTCATTTCTGCAATTGTTTTGTCGCTTAATACAAGCTAACCGTCCCGGCCCTGTCATGTCGAACAGTGTGAAAATCGGGCTGTGGCAATGGCAAGGGCTCGGGACAATGGCTGACTGTGAAAGCGCTGCTCACTACACAGAACGAAACAAGAGACTGATGTATTGTCACGCACACACACGCAAAACCTACACACATACACGCATACTCAGAGGCGCTAGTGGTGGGCGGAGCCTACGATCACACCACCAAGGCGCCACTCGCACAGGTGGCCACAGCTTCCCCCCAGGTGCCGGACACCGATACACTGACAATACAAACGTTGTAAAACGCATACACGATAATGAGGACGATAATAACAATATCAAATATCTACATAAACCAATAGTACACAGTAATGCCTAATCGGCAAACAAATTACGTGAAACGAGCAGGTGGTCGTTTAGGTCTGCTACGGCGAGACCAGACGACCATGGTCGGGCGGTCTTGAACGGTAGGAGCAGGAGTAACTACAGGAGCCGGTGAGTGTGGAGAGGGTGACGTGCAGTCGTCCCTCTCCAGGAACGCCGGCTTCAGACTGTCCACTGAAACTGTCTCATGACGACCGCCGCGGTCCAGCACGTACGCTTTGCGGCCCCGGTTTACGATGGCGTAAGGACCCTGGTACGGCGGTGTCACGATTGGTCGGTGTGCATCCACTCTTACGAAAACATGAGTTGCTGTAGACAGGTACGGCGAAACAAATGGTCGTTGTTGCTCGTAACGGTCATGCCACGTGGTGGGCACTGGACGCAGGCGCGACATGGCGGTGGTCAATCGACGGACCGTCTCAGTAGCCGGTTGCGACACTGCCGGGGAGAAAAACTGCCCTGGCAATCGAATTGGTTCTCCAAACACCAGCTCAGCTGATGAAGAGCCCAAGTCAGGTTTATATGTTGCCCGAAGACGGATCATCACAATTGGGAGAGCGGACGGCCAGTCAGGATAATCACTCATGGCAACCATGAGCGACGCTTTCAGTTGCCGATGCACCCTCTCGATGATCCCGCTCTGCTGCGGCATGTAGACACATGTGGTCCTCAGCTTCACTCCCATAATTGACCACAGCTCCTTCCATAGATCGGAGACAAATTGAGTGCCTCTGTCGGAAGTGATGTGCAGGCAAAGACCGAAACGTGTGATCCACTCTAGCAAGGCCTTGGCGCAGCTAGAGGAGGTGATATCCAACAATGGGACGGCTTCCGGGTACCTCGTATACCTATCTTTTAACGTGAAAAGATATTTGTAGCCGTTGACCTCCGGTAGTGGTCCGACAATATCCACGTGTAAAGCCTCGAACCGGGTGATCGGTAGTGCTGGTCGACTCAGAGGTGTGCGCTGATGTTGAATTATCTTGCAATGCTGGCACTCGACGCAACATTTGGCCCACGCCGCCACTTTCGAAGAAAGCCGCGAGAACACATACCTCTCGGATATGAGTCTACGTGTTGCACGTGCACTTGGATGACTCAATCTGTGAATCGAGTCGAAGACCTCGCGCTGCAGACACTCTGGAACGAGTGGACGGTCCACGGCGGTGGAAGTAGAGACGAGTATGCCAGACGGTACGTCATCCACCTGTCGACGCTCGACGCGCGAAGAGAAGGACTCATAGACAGGTTAGACACTTCGGAGTCATCTGCCTGAGAAAGATCTAGTCTCCTTAAATCAATGCTCTGCTGGCCGGGGCAGGTAGCAATGGTGGTACTGACTGCATTTCTTCGCTCAGGTTCGTGGGCTGATCTACTCAGGTAGTCGGCCGCTGTATTTTCAACTCCGGGCAGATGTTGAATGTCTGTTGTGAACTCGTTGATGAATGCGAGTTGTCGCTGAACGCGAGGTGACCTCTCGGTGGTGCTGGTGAATGCGTACGTTAGAGGTTTATGATCATTCAGCACACGCAAATCTGGTCATCCTTCGAACAGATGTCGGAGCCGTTTGATCGCATTGAAAATTGCAAAACGTTCCATGTTCCCTGTACTCCACTTCGCTTCCGCAGGAGACAGCACACGAGAGTTTTACGCCAGAGGCACCCAAATACCATGTTGACACTGCTGCACCAATGCACCAACAGCGACGTCTGAAGCGTCTGTGACAAGCGGTGTTGGAGCGAATTGGTGTGGGTAGGAAAGACGCGTGGCTGAGGCAAGGGTGGATTTAGCCCTATTGAAGGCTCTCGACTGCTCCGGGCCCCACTAAGACTGTCGATTGGAACCTCGCACGACGGCGTGAAGTGGTCGAAGAGTTACCGCCAGATTATGAATGAAGCGTTGGAAGAAGCTAATTATCCCTATAAAGCGGCGAAATTCCTTGACATCTCGGGGTTGGCAAGAGGTGCAGAAATCACTCACTCGGTCTGACAGAGGAGAAATTCCAATCGATGACACTTCAAGACCGAGAAAACGCACGGTTGGTAGGCCAAAACTGCACTTTTCCGGTTTCACCACAAAACCTGCAACAGAGAGACATTACAACATAGATTTTCACCAGCTCGCGCAGATCCTGGTGATGAGTCTATTCGTCGGGTGAGTATACGAGTATATCGTCGATATACGCGTATACACGTGGCATGCCTCTCAGCACCGAGTCGATCACGCGCTGGAAGGTCTGTGCCGCATTACAAAAACCAAACGGCATCATCGTGTATTGAAAGAGGCCGAAAGGTGTCGTGATTGCGGTCTTGGGTTGATCCACAGCGGCAACGGGTATCTGTGCAAATGCCCGTGCGGGGTCTAGTGTGCTGAAGATGGTGGCTCCGTCGAGTAGATCAGCAAAAGTCTGCAAGTCAGGTATCGGATATCTGTCGGGGATTGTCATGGCGTTGAGACGCTCGTAACAACCAACGATTCTGTACGTCTTGCCGCCGTCTTTCCGCACCAAATGAATTGGACTGGACCACGGAGACGATGAAGGTACGACTATACCGCGTTCCAACATTTCGTCCAGTTCGCGCTTCGCCGCAGTCAATTTGCCGGACATCAGGCGACGAGGACGAGCGTGAACAGGCTCACCTCTGGTGAAAATTGTATGTTCGACTCCAGGAATATTTATTGCAAGGAATCCTTTAGGCGGAACACAAACACGCTGGTACTCGGCTGACGAGCGTATGACACCGAATCCTGCCCCGTCGCAACATGAGCCCTGTGTCTTGTTTAAGTGCGCTAACACAGGGTGAGGCAGCTCTGTTGTACCACCGCTGTGTGTCGACAGGTGAGTGACACTGCCTGTCAAACATCTGTTGCGCATATCGACAACAAGGCCGAACTCTCTTAGGAATCGGCCCCCCAAAAAAAGCACTGGAACTGCTGCCACCAAGAACTGGAATTTATATACTCTGCCGAGGCCAAGGTCAACTTCAAGGGATAGGTCGTTCTGGTACACACTTATAACCGTACCATTAGCGGCACGCAGAATTGGTTTGTTGAGTGCCACAGCGGTTTTCTGCTAATTGCCAGCGGGTATCAGCGAAACCTCGCTGCCACTATGTACCAGATACTGGCGTCCGCTGCGATCGAAAACGTGAAGCACATGGCATTCGGAATTGCAGCCGGCAACTGCCATTACTGTCGACTGCGGGATGCGTTTCCCTGGAAGTCTGATTTGAATGTGCAAGGGGCTGTGCATCTGCGGGCGGTTGGTCCACACTGCCGGTGGTACTTGCACCAGCGATCGACATAATCGCTCGTTGACATGTGTTGTGAGGCACGATCAGACTCTGCTTTTCGCCGACCACGATGAGACACAACCACGGGACGACCTGGAGTATGTTGTGTGGATAAAACAACTGCGTCATCCTCTTCGCACTCGGATTCGTGGCGAACTGTCGCGACGTATTGCAATGGACGATGATAAGCGTCTGCTTTGACGGCTACTTCCAGGAGAGTTATCTTTTGAAGCCAATCGCGGCACAGCAATTGCAATGGTGATGGCAGACGCGACAGAAAGGTCTCGATGATTATTTCGTGTCATGTGTCGTTTGGATACAGAGCTTCTATGTCGCTACAAAGATCTGAGGGTCTACGTGAGCCCAATTCAGCTGGCAGACTGTTGAGTCGTCTTAGCGGCTCTGCGGGGATGAGATGGAGGCGCTGCTTCAGTCGTGCACGCAGCTGTGAGTAGTAGTCGGCAGGTAGAGGACTTGCTGTAGCCAAATCCTTAACCAGGCGAAAGTGTGATGCTGGCAGTTTGGCTAATGCTTTCCCCAGCATGGTGTTCTGCACTGTGATGCATGCATCCGCCATCAAATTGTCACACATGACAAGCCATGTATCCACATCGATTGGATCGAAGGTAGGTAATTCAACCCGAGTACCGAACGAATACTGCATTGGCGTGCCTTCCAGTTTAGGAGCGCAAACAAACGGTGTCACCACTGTAGAAGCGCTGCTCATTACAAAGAACGAAACAAGAGACTGATGTATTGTCACGCACACACACGCAAAACCCACACACACACACACACATACTCAGAGGCGCTAGTGGTGGGCGGAGCCTACGATCACACCACCAAGGCGCCACTCGCACAGGTGGCCACATTGTGACAGAAAGAGAATGTGAGGGTTTGTGTGCGCGGGGTGTAACCGGACAGTCAGTGTGTAGGGCTGGGCAAGAATCGGATTTCTGAGAATCGTCAGAATCGATTTTAACCGACAGCAGAATCGTCAGAATCGAGTCTAGAATCGAGTCTGATGTGTAACCAGGGGAATCTCCCAACATTTCGCACAATGGTTATACGCATACAAAGCGAAATACAGTTGCTCCAATTAGGTGTGTTTGGGCTAGAGCAAATGATAGGATATACTAAATAGCTATCGAAAACCTAATTAAATTTCTTGACGCGTGCTAAAATCGCATTGAAACAAACGATGGTTGAACGATTTTATTGAGCGTGCGTGCTGTGGATGTCGGTGTGTTTTGTGTGTGTTCGTGCACAATGGACAGTCACTGGCGGATCCAGGGGTTCAGGGGGATGAAGAGCTCATTAAGAGGTCAAAATATTGTTTGTGTAGAATTTGTTGATATAATCATTATTGCAAATACGTTGCATAGTGATACGTGTACATGAATGACAGCTCCCAAGGTTTAGCTCCCCCCTAAAATAATTCAGCTCCTCACAACATTGCGCCCTGTATCCGCTACTGTTAACAATGTGGTGCGTAGAATCAACGCCATCTATTAGTCTAGGTGGCTGTGGTTGCACGTGTGTTGTAAATCGTGAAGTGCGGGATGTGTCGGTAGATGGAGTGTCTGGTGTATCAGCTCGCCGCTGATTGGCTGAGGCATGTCGTAATGTGTGTATGCATGTGCGCATGTGTCCTTGCTTTGTCCTCGAGCATCGCACGGAGTTAGTTTGCTCAACAAACTTTGTTGTTTCAGTGTCGTTTGTTTCTGTAGGCGCACGTGGAACAGCAATGAATCTTTCTATGTTTTCAATCGTTTCGCTGCATAAGCCGTTCTCATGAATCTCCGCTGAGTCACAAATATGACAAATTACGCTCGCAGTGACGAAAACTGCGACCGAATTGGCTAATTTGTGATATCCATGATTGCCTCCATTTTCATATTGCAATTTCTCAACTGGATTCGATAATTTTTGGTGCGACACAAATTTCGTCTTGCGCCACCTCATGACCCTACCAGCGGTGTGTACGTCGATTTCTTTGTTTGTCTGTGTGTCATGTTTGTCCGCGTCATTGTGTTTGTTGTTCGACCATGTGTGCGTGAACTTTTTTGTACGCGTGTCTGGTTCGTCCTGTCCTGTTGTGTCTGTGAGTGTGAATACAGTCGGTCCATAGCATTCACGTTGTTCACTTACACGTTGTTCAGTTGTATAGCTTCGTAACGAGCCAAATCAACGAGTGCAGATGCGGTACAACAAACAATAACTGAAAGCTCGGTCTTAGTCAAGTGCGCTAACTGAATACACAAAATTAAGCATGACTCAATAGAAACAGCAACCAACAATACATATATATATTAATAACTGAATCACTACACTACACTGAAACATGTATTTATTTGTATATTTAATTCATTTTGAACATTCGCTGTTGAATTATGTTTCACATGCTTCAACTTTCACTTTCTTGGTGTAAGAGTAAATTACGGTTGTTATGGAATTTGTTATGATTTTGATTGAAGTCAAACATAGTTGTAAACTTATATGTCAAATAATGTGTATAATTATGTGTATAGTGACAAAACTGGAAAATTACCCTCATACACCGATAGTAACATTCTAATACCAGATGATAACATTTCAAACCTGCAATATAACAAATTTAATAATGAGCGAAGTCGAGTCTGACCAGAGTCGATTTTGAGCGAATCGAACCTGGGCGGATTCGAGTCTGGCCAGAGTCGATTCTGTGGATCGAATCTGAGCGGAGTCGAATCTGGCCAGAGTCGATTCTGCGAATCGAACCTGGGCGGATTCGAATCTGGCCAGAGTCGATTCTGAGATTCGAATCTGGGCGGAGTCGAGTCTGGCCAGAGTCGATTCTGTGAATCGAACCTGGGCGGATTCGAATCTGGCCTGAGTCGATTCTGTGATTCGAATCTGGGCGGAGTCGAGTCTGGCCAGAGTCGATTCTGTGAATCGAACCTTGGCGGATTCGAATATGGCCAGAGTCGATTCTGTGATTAGAATCTGAGCGGATGGACGATATATCTTATTGAATATTTTATTTACTGTTCATTGTTTCAAATTGAATTTTGTATATTGAATTTTCTATTGTTCGGTTGTTGTTTTTATTCTTGGTTGCTGTTATGGATCAAATCATGTTTTTATTTATCTGTTGGTAGCTGTTGCTTGTTATATATTGACTTATATATTAATATTTATTCCTACCTATTCATATTTATTGTTTTATATTTATTGAATAATACATTTACTTGCTGTGGATAGTTTGTGGATAGTGGAGGAGTTTAGGTGAAATGAAACAATGGAGTGATCTTATCCAGATCTTTCCAGATCTTTTGGGCGCTTCCGGTACATGGGAGTCACCGCAGGGTGGTAATAGTGCTTGCACTCATCCCATGCTACTGGATTTGCCTGTAATGAATAATAATACTAATTTTAGCATACCGAAATGGAGTACCCCAATAACACCGGGAGCAGTACCCCCAATAACTATGTGTTGACTATAAAACCTCTGGTGTAGGTACAGCCGCTATATATATCAAATTTCCATTCGTGTATTCATATGCTGGAATATACCAACACGGTTGTTATTACCGATTATCAGCCTAAAACATGGCGCATCAATAATACAAAGTTCAATACAGCGTGGGCGGATCTACTGACACTGTTCAATCGAGTCATCCCACACACGCACACACGTACACACATGTACACATGTACACACACACACAATCACACATATATATCCATGTATATGCATTGATGACTGTTATTGCCATCTAGTGGTGCAGCGGTCAAACTCTGGCCAGTCGCAGTGTTAATACAGTATATCCCGGTAAAATTAAATTAATTTAATACTAAACGAAGTTTTATTCATATGCATTCTTCGATTTTAGTGTTTTGTTAGAGTGAATCTTCAAATAAAGTCAACCAAGAAAATGTCAGAATCGATCTTGACGAATCAGACTCGATTCTGCAGCCCGGCCACTAGAATCGTCAGAATCGATTTTGGAGTCGATTCTCGCCCACCCCTATCAGTGTGTAGAACAGGAGCTGTTTGGTGTGGGTTTATGCGTGCTGTTCATGTGCTGTGTTGGGATTTATGATTGGCAGATGAGGAGAGCTTATCATTTGTGGTACAGTTTTTGTTTCATTTCTGCAATTGTTTTGTCGCTTAATACAACCTAACCGTCCCGGCCCTGTCATGTCGAACAGTGTGAAAATCGGGCTGTGGCAATGGCAAGGGCTCGGGACAATGGCTGACAAAAGTGAAATTGGTAGCAGAAGTGAAAGACATTGACAATTTGGGAAAAGTAATTCCTCTGTTTCTTGAGGGTGCAGCATTTGTAATATATTCAGAAATAGATAGCAGTGACAAAAATGACGTGAGGAAAATTAAAGAAGCGTTATCAGCTTTTGCCACTAAGGCATTCAGAGCTTATGATGAGTTTTCGCGACGCGTTTGGAAAGACGACGTTGACGTGTTCATAACTAACCTAAGACGATTGGCGCGATTGTCAGGTGTTGAATCAGATGTTCTCCTCATGAGGGCATTCGTGGTCGGATTGTCATCAGTGGTATCACGGGAACTGCGTGCTGTGTCGAAAATAGAGTCGCTGTCACTGAGTAGTGTAGTGCAGCGCGCACGCTGCTTGATGTCAGAATTGATGTATAGTTCAGTGACTTCAGCTGCAGCCGCCGGCGCTCATCATCATCTTGCTTCGGCAAAAAATATATATGCCAGACGCTGTTTCAAGTGTGGTGGTACAAGTGTGGTGTCTCGTTATTGACGTGTTGCGCCGCGGAGTGGGCCATTGACATGCTGGAAATGTGGTGAGCAGGGACATATAGCTCGCTATGGCCAGCAGGGAAACGATGCCGGGAGAACGTGTGCACCGGCGGTTCTCCCTACACAGGACTGAAGGCGCTGCCGATTGTTAGAGCCGTGATCGGAAATCATTTTGTGAACGCATTGCTGGTCTCGGGGTGCTCACAAACCATCGTGGCTCCTTGGGTGAGAAGATCAGTATCGAAGTTTTGTGAAGTGTTGAGGTTTGATGGTGGGAAAGTGATGTGTGGTGGGCCAGTTGGAGTGGTAGTGAGGCTTGCGGGTAGAGAGATTAATGTGGATGCTATGGTGGCTACCCGACTAATCGATGGTGTTGATGCCATTTTGGGCATGGACGTGGTTTGTCAAATGGGTGGAGTCTGGATAAATGCTGGATAAGTCAGGTGTGGAGACGGGTCAAATGTTTGTTCCGGAAATATCGCTGAGCAGAAGAGTGTGGTTGGATTAGCTTATGTAGAGCAGGACAGACTTCTCTCTAGATCATGATCCAGTCGGAGTAATTCAGAGAAGCGTATCTCCATTTGTGATAGAGATTATCGTGCGACATTTGACGGGGAGCGTTGGATCGCATCCTGGCATTGGAAGTCCAATACACCCAAGTGGTCCAAACAGTATGAGGGACATTTGGCTGGATTGGACGCCGTTGTTCGTAGAAAGTTTGATGTTGAGGTGGAACGGTGGTAAATCGTTGTGAAACTCCACCAGATAGTGTTATACCTCTCATGGCTGTGGTCCAACCGACAAAGAATAAAGTGTGACCGGTTTTAGATTTCCGTTGTCTGAATGAATATGTGGAAATTCATCCGGGGAGTGACGTCGTCAGTCTGTACCGAAACTCTACGCAAATGGCGACAGCTGAATGGTGAGTTGAAAGTAGTAGACTTGAAATCTGCCTACTTACAACTGCATGTAGATGAATCTTTATGGCGACATCAGTGCGTCAAATACAAAGGAGAGTGTTTATAATTGACTTGTCTCGGTTTTGGGTTGAATTATGCTCCGAAAGTGATGGCTGATCAAAAAGACATTCATGTCGAACTCAATATAATGTACAACAACAACAACAACAAGCGTGTATTTGATATAGCGCACTAATCAACAAAGGCGCGATAAACATGAAATATAGATATACAAGATAATAATTACATCAAAACGGGAGCTCAGAAAGAAGAAAACAAGAGCTAGCAAGGACAAAAATATAACAGGGAAGATAAACACCGAATTATTTTGTGCTGAAAAAAAAAAAAAAAAAAAAAACAACAACAACAACAACAACAACAACAACAACAACTACAAAGACATGAACAGACAAATATGAACACTGGCGCACGTCACGTACAAGCACGATTAGCACAAACATAAGATCAGGGGCTGTGAGCGGAATAAAAAACACAACAGGAAAACAAAACACAAAGTGCAGTATTGTTAGTAAGAGTATATACATGGCGATAATATGGAGATACGAAAATATGGAGATATATATACAAAGGTAGTGTCAGTGCAATCTATAAGGAGGTGTAAGCGGCGACGGAAGAGAAAGCAGGTACTTATGTAGCGCAGAGGAAAAGAAAGAATATGATTTATGACGAAGGATATGAGGAGGAAGGGAGTTGTATAATCGGGAGGCAGAAAAATAGAAAGACTTCGCGGACCAATTTGATAAGTGGTCGGCGGGAGGGCAAACAAGAGGTGCGGGACGGCGGCTGAAAGGACGATCAGAGAAGGTAAGAAGTGAGAGCAAGTACGAGGGAGGAGAAGATGAGTGGAGGAGTTTATATACAATACAACACAGCTTATATTGTATCCTTGAAAGAGCTGGCAGCCAGCCGAGTTCTCGGATATGAGCGGAGGTGGGTGTCTTAGGAGGAAGGCGAAGAACGAAGCGACAAGAAAGATTGATGATAGATTGGAGAGAGCGAATGGACTTCTTAGGAAGATGAAAGAATAAGGAATTACAATAGTCGAGACGAGAAAAAATAAACGAGTTCACTAAGAGGAGAGCAGACGCAATATCAATATGAGAGCGGATCGGGTAGAATTGGCGCAAGGTGAAACGACAGAGGCGGGTAATTTTTGAAAGATGCTGAGAGAATGTTAGAGAGGGATCAAGAACAACACCCAGATTACGAATATGAGATGAAAGAGGCAAGTTAACAGAACAATGAGCAATACTGGGAGGGTGAAATAAGAAATATTCAGTTTTTTCAGGATTCAAAAGGAGATTTCTTGAGGACGCCCAGGCAGCGATGTGTGATAGAAGTTGAGAAATTAGACCAATTTTTGAGGAGGAAAAGGGGAAGTAAATCTGTATATCGTCTGCATATATATGAAACGATATGGGGTAAGACCGGAGTATGGGGCAGAGGGATGAAATATACAGATTAAACAGAAGAGGGCCGAGAAGAGAACCTTGAGGGACACCGGAATCCAATGGAAGAGGAAAGGAAAACTCGGAGTTGCAGCGAGCTGTATATGAACGATTTGTAAGATAGGAAGTTAGAAGAGATAGAGCTGAAGAAGATACACCAATATGGGCAAGATCTTTACAAAGAATCGAGTGATCAACGAGATCAAAGGCGGAAGAGAAATCTAGAGAGATGAATATTACGGAGTTGCCTGAGGAAAAGGAAGCGAAGATGTCGTTCAATAAAGATAGAAGGAGAGTCTCAGTTGAGTGATCAGAAACGAAACCGGATTGACGGGGGTCTAGGGCAGAAAGTATGCAAGGGCGGAGTTGAGGAAGGATGGCAGCCTCCAGAAGCTTAGAAGGTAGTGGAAGCAAGGAAAGGGCCTATAACTACATGGAGTACTAGTATCCAGGCAAGGCTTTTTAAGAATAGGAGAAATAACAGCGTGTTTAGAGGCCAGGAAAGTAAAACAACGAGTAAAGTAAAAGTAAAAGTAGTACAACGAATTTTTCTTGCTGTAAACGAAAACAAATACAATTGACATTGAGCAAATACATAATACAATTGAGAAAACACTTGGTTGTCTGCACGCACCACACTTACTTGAAATAATACAATTGAACGACGCAGACACACTTACGTGGAAAAGTACCATACACATACTAAGCCATTTAGTGGCTATACGGGTGTAACTGTGTACGCATCGGTTAGATGGCGCCTCTGACACCAGACCACCAGGCCACCAACTACGTTCAAGGTTAACGAACCTTTAGCTTTTCTGCACATCCCCCGAGTTTCGATGTCGGGTTCGACTTCGAACGGTCAGTCATTGTTGACTCGGCGACTGGTTGATGCTCACTGACCGTGATGTTGCGCGGATATGTCCTCTGCGATAGAAATGCGTCGTCCGATCCTTGGATGCGTTTGAGGAACTGCCGGTTTCGCAGAGTCAGACGACCAGAGCCGTCCACCTTGATCCTGTACTGGTCGTGTGGTTTGACCTCGACGATTGTACTTGTCCTATCCCACCGCTTTTCATTCCGTCCTGTTTGGTTCTGCAGGAGAACCTTGTCACCGGCTGCCAACAGGGGCAGCTGGCGAGTTCCACGGTCCAGGCTGTCCACCTGCTTAGAGAATCGAAGTCGCAGAGCGTGTTCTTGACTCTTCCATGTCTCTCGCCACACTGGATGGACTGAAGTGCTGTCGAATACCGTTGCGTTTGGACATAATGGAAGCAGGTCAGGTACGTTGCGACCGAATACGATCTGTGCCGGTGACATGCCAGTTTCAGGATCGGCCGTCTTTCTATACGGTAGAAGCCCGGCAGCTACCGCTTCAGTGTTCATGCTTCCGCGCGAGCTAGTGTGAGACGTCAACAGCTGTTTCATAGATTTTACCGCAGCTTCCGCCCTGCCATTCGACTGCGGGTGGTAAGCAGACGTTATGCGATGCTTCACACCCCATCTCTCGAGAAGATCTGCTGACTCTTTTGTGACAAACTCTGGACCGCCGTCTGTGCTGATTTCGCTTGGCACCACAACGTCGAGAAGTAGGTGACTATGGCCGATATGAACCCTTGAGCCCCAGATTTTGTTGCCACTGTGTGAGGCCAGCCGCTGAATCTGTCGACGACGATGAGGTAACCCGTGCCATCCGATATTCCGAAGTCTGCTGCGATTGCCTCGAATGGTCGTGTAGGCACGTGAGGTTGACATGGTGGTAGCCGAGCTTTCCAAGGTGACATCCTTCAGCATTCGGAGAACCTCATGCGCGTTTGTTCGATATCGCGAGTTATCCCTGGCCAGAACACTGTGCTGTGCGCTCTGCTGTACATTCGGCCGGTACCTTGGTGGGCCGAGTGTAGCACTTTCAAAGTATCATTTCTGAGGGAGTGCGGTATGACGATGCGTTTTTCTAGCATGAGTATGTCGTCCACCACGGACAAGTTGCTTCTGTGCTGCCAAAATGGCTGCAGGGCTTCAGGCAGGTAGTCTCGGGAGGCTGGGAAACCATGCTCGACGAACCGGCTCAACGAAACGAGTTTGTCGTCGTTTGACGTGCTTTTCTTCACTCTTTCCCACGTCACAGCGCCAAGAGGATGTTCTATGGTTCTTGCAGTGGCTACAATCGACGGTTCCCAAATCTTCACCTTCGATCACGGGTGACCGGATTATCGCAAGAACATTTACCTCGCTTGGATTGGCTGCCAAAACATTTTCCTCGCTGTTCGGCGTCAGGTTTCGAGATGTTGCGCAGGAATCGACCTTCCTGGAACGTGTGTGATGCGATAGCGCCACATCAAGGTCCGCTGTTTGATGCGGTAGAGGCGCCGATTCGCGATATCTTCCACAGCCCTGTCACCGAGAATCTTGACTAGCGGTTTGTGATATGTGGTCACTGTCAGGTGTTCACAACCCATGGTGAAAAATCGGGTGTCTTCCAGTGACCACGCCACGGCGATTGCCTCAACCTCAATAGGAACGTAGCGCTTCTCGGCGTCCTTGAGGAATCCTGATCCTGCCAGCGTTATTTTCCATCCGTCCTGGCAGCATCCTGGGATGTCTGACGCACACTTGGATTTTTTTTGTCGAAGCCAGTATCCAATTCCTGTCTTCGACCAGTCGGGGCTCAAACATGTTTGCCTCTTGGGGTCGAAAATTTCTACGCCGTCTTTTATCTCTTGAATGATGGCCTCTTTAGATCTGACAAGCGCGTCTTCCAAGTATACACTCCACTTGAACGCCACCTTTGGACTGAGAAATGGCTGGAACGGCTCCATCATTCTGGTCGTTCTTCCATATTGGGAGACTTGATGAACGAGACCGAACCATGCTCTGACGTCCGAAATGTTGGCTGGCGTCGGAAATGTTGATATTGCGTCCAGATACTTTGACAGAAGTTTGACTTCAGTTGATGTTATCTCAAAGCCAGCGAATTCCACATTGTTTGATGATAACTGAAACTTAGAGGGATTCAATATGACTCCGCTCTCTCCTGTCAGGTTCAGGTAGTCAATGACGCGCCACCAATGTGTTGCGATGTTCTTGTCCCACAAGAGAGTGTCGTCCACGCATTTTGTCTTCCTTTGCACGTCAGTGCTATCGAGTCAATGTCACCGTTGTGTGTACGCGTTCTGTGATGCCAGAAAGCCCATCGGAGCGCGTTTATATCTGAACTTGCCTTGTTTGGTGGGGAAAGTAGTTATGTGCCGGTCTTCAGGTCTGATTTCTATGGCGTGAAATCCGCTCCATGCGTCCGTTACAGTTTTCACTGTATGTGGGGGTATAGCCTTGGCCTGCTTGCTTGGCGGTACAGTGTGATGCGTCTCACGTACGCTGTGCCTTTTGACTGGCTGTAGGTCCACCGTGCGTCTCGGTGTACCATCCGCTTTTGGAGTCACAACCATGTTATGGAGCCACGTGACAGGAGTATTGGGTGGCACGCGTTCAATGACGTCCAAGGCCTCGTCTCGCTCAAGTTGTGTTGCCACCTCTTTTTGCCAATGAACCGGCACGTTGGGCGGACGCCGCGTGACGACTGGCTGCGAGTCGCGGTCCATGCGTATCTCCATTGGTGGTCCGGACATCACTGGAAGCGGTTGGTGCGGACATGTGTTTAATGTAGATGATGCGTACCTTTGTAGCAGCCACGAATTCATGTCAGCTGTCCGCTCGTGAGAAGGTGTCATGGGCAACCGCTCGGGACGTGGCGGTGGAGGCGTACGTTGAGGGCAACCGCACGGAGCCGTGAAGGTGTCCTTAGTTTCGATGGAGTTGTTGTGAGTCGTTGACGGTGTGGCGCCAATTTGCGGAAAGTCCCTTCCTATTATCTCCAAGTTCTCGAGCACTGCTCTACTCAGATAAAGTCTGTCCGTGGAATCAGTCACGTACAGTGTCGTAGAAGGTTCCAGTTGTTGGCCGTTTGCGCTCTTTCCGGATATCTTGAAAGGAAGGGTTCCTAGCACGCTAATCTCCTCGTTATTGGCTGCGAGAATTCGTTTGTCGGCAGGTGAAAGGTTTGTCCGTCTCAACTCGAGTCTTTTCAGAAGCGCCGAACCCATAAGACAAGTTTGGGCGCCAGGATCTGCAATCGCATTCAACTTCGCGGAACGATTCGGCGGTCGTGCGACTCGCCGTCTGTCGTAGGCTTCACAGTCTGTGTTGACGTGAACGACCAGTTCTGGCTGTGGGAAAGGTTTGCTGATCCCCGCTGCGTCATTTCTGCTGGTCGGCGGCTTATGGTCATCGGAGGGGAAGACCATGCTGTCTACGTGCTGAAAAATGCTACTGACAGGATTGCTCGCTTGTTGTCGTCTGTCCTTATTTGGATTTTTCCAGCATTGTAGGCAAGTTTTGAGCTTCTAGAGTTTTCCGCAAACTTTCCCGAACTAGGTGTAAACTTTCCGCACTGACATCTCATCTCCTTGTTTAGTTTGTCATCTTCACTCTGTTTGTTTGGTTTGGCCGATGACGCTTGTGCTGGCTGTTGTTTTCGGCTCAGTCTTCTGTATGCGCTGGCCGCTACAGGCAGTTGTGTCATGTCATCCAGCAGGGCTCTCGCTGCTGTCTCTTTGCCGTCGATCAGCGCGACTGTGTCGTTCAGCGACAAGTTGTCGATTTCTGGTGAGCCGAGAGCCTCCCTCTTGATGTCATCGTCGGCCATGCTGTTCATCAGTATCAACTTGACAATTTCGTCGGTGTAATTCACACTGACGGTCTGACCGCAGGATGTGTTTTGGCACGGCGTCGTCTTGCTCCATTGACACACATTGGCCACAGCGCGCAGTCGAGCGACATATTGTCTCACGTACTCTCTGTTCCGCTGTGCTGACTGCAGGAGTTTAGAGCGTCTTATGTTGAGCGGCTCGCTGACCACCGTGAGACGCTTCATCGCCGCCAGAACCTCGCTCTCTGACCGGGTGGCGATCGACGGGTCCTCGCGGAAAAGAGCACTCTCAGTCTCTGGCTCGCAGCACGCCAGTAGCTGAGCTGTCACCTGGGCCGATGCCACGTCGGTTCCTCTCAGGAACATATCCCACCGACGGGTGAATGCAGCCCAATCGTCTTCTCCGGTGTCTTGCCGGAGTGACGGTCGGTTGATCTTTGGTGGTTTGGGGCGTCTTTCTGCCACATCGTGCACATTTTTTATGCAATTGCATCAGCTGCACGTGTGAATGCCGTCCGCCGTTTTCACCTCGCTGCAGCCTGCCGCTTCACACTTCAGAGACACGGACATTGTCAAGCGACGATGTTACCCTCGGCAAATTAAATCACGAACGTCACGAAAGAGAAAAAAATCACGAACCAAGAAACATGATCAAAAAGACATTCGTGCCGAACTCAATATAATGTGCCACGAATGTTTCTCGCTGTAAACAAATACAAATACAATTGACATTGAACATATACATAATACAATTGAGAAAACCCTTGGTTGTCTGCACGCGCAACACTTACTTGAAATAATACAATTGAACAACGCAGACATACTTACGTGGAAAAGCACACACTAAGCACATAAGCCAGTTAGTGGCTATACGGGTGTAACTGTGTCCGCATCGGCTGGATGGCGCCACCGACACCACATCACCAGGCCACCAGCACCGTTCAAGTTTAACGAACCTGTTGCCTTTCTGCACAATGACAGGTGTTGTTCGTGCAGTACTGGGCAAGGACGAGCGAATCAAGAGAGCATATGACAGCTACATTCACGATATAATTGTCAATGAAGACATACCGTAAATGCTCTTTTTATCCGACATGCCGGATCATTTTTTTGACCCCTTGCCTATGGTGCCGGATTATAAGACCCTGCCGGATTATTAGGTTATTATTTTTGGTCACTCCGCACGGTAGGATTGCGCAAAAACTGCATCACAAAAAATAGTGCACTAATAACAGGGACGAGAGAAGACGCGTATCCCACAGTGTATTGTTCTGTGTAGTAATCGCCCATTGCTAAATAAACTGTTGCTGAACTATAACTGAATCGTGGTTGCAGTTTCAATAAACCTATCCAGGAAGTGCCGGATTATTCGAGCCTGCCGGATTATTTTTCGCCCAATACCTGAGAGTGCCGGATTATTTGAGCCTGTCGGATAAATATAGGATTTACGGTAATTCCTGCCGACGAAGTTGTACGGCATTTTCACAAATACGGGCTGATTGCTAAAAACCAATGCCTTTAAATGGACAGAACGTTCTTGGACTACAGCTTACAGAGGTGAATGGTGTATTATGCTTCACCAGGGCAAACGGCGTTCCACGTTCTGTAGACCATGAGCTTAATAAATAGAACTCTTTTCAATCTTCGGTAAATTACTAGGACACTACCCAACTGCCAGCTGGTTACGTTTTGCATGCAGCTACATCAAATGGATTAGCGGAGGAGAGCGTTGGAATGGTAAGGTAGGAGCACAAGCAAGAGAAGTGCTGGATAGGGTGGCTGTGGAGGATCCCGTGAGGGGTGTTTTTCACGTCTCATAAGCTGAACATGGTAGAGTGTGGTGTGATGCCAGTAGCGTGGCGACAGGAGCTGTTATCGAGATCAATGGTAACGTTGTGGATGATGATGCATGGTTACGAAAAGACGGCGATACATGCCACATTAACCTGGTCGAGCTTGAAGCTGTGATGGAGGGAGTTAATCTCGCCCTCAAGTGGTATCTGAAGTGTATTGACATTATGACTGATTCAGTCACTGTACTGAAATGGCTCAAACCCGTGTTGGAAGATGAACATATAATAAAAGTGTATGGACTCTCTGAAACACTCGTAAGGAGGAGGTCGTCGATTTTTCGCGATTATTGTGACTGAATTGAATGTACAGCTCACTGTTTGATTCACCCCTTCTGCTAAAAATAAGGCGGTCAAATTGACTAGAGTGCCTGCTGCGTGATTGAAGATACGGCCGCCTCTCTGTGCTGCTGTTGTGCCATCGGACGAAATGAGAACGATTCATCACGATGCTGGACACCCTTGGCTGCAGAAGACCAGACATTTTTGCAGACGCAAAAAGTTGTTTGTGACTAACCGACAAGTGGCGGAAGCTGTTCGAGAGTGTGATATTTTCAATTCGATTTGTCCGCCTGAGGTCAAGTGGAACAAGGGAAGCTTAAGCGTCAGTGATAGTTGGCATCGCTTAGCAGCAGCCTGTGTGCATGTTGGCAGTGGTCTGTATGTATCGGTTATCGATTGCGGACCTTCGCGATTTGCTATCTGGAAAAGGTGTCGTGTCGGTGCAGCCAAATGGCCGCCGAAGTTTTTACACAAATATTCAGCGAGCGCGGACCGCCTGTACAGCTTATTGTTGACAATGACACGTCTTTTCACGGAGGTCCATTTGTACAAGCTAAAGCGAGGTGGAATGTGGAACTGATATATAGATGCGCCTATCAACCCGAGGGCAACGGCATTGTCGAGAGGTCCCATCGCACGGTGAAGACAATTGCGGCGAAGAAGCGGTGCTCTGTAATGGAAGCAGTGATGTTGTACAATTTGACACCAAGAGATTCAGACAGCAGCGGTCAACGACCGGTTGATTTTATGTACCGGTACAATGTCAGAATGTCAGACGAACTGAGTCCTCGACAGCAGACCAGCGGCACGTGTACCAAATAAAAAGTAGGTGACCACGTTTGGGTTAGGCGACTAGGCACGAGCTGTGACCAGGTCAGTGAGAGAGGAGTCGTTACCAGATTAATTTCGGATATCACCGTCGAAGTAGACGGAATCAACAGACATGTTGGAGATTTAAGACCGCGCCAGGCTGAATCGAGTGAGTTGCCGAGGAACGATCCTCGACATGAGGAGAATATGCCTCGAGGATTCGAAATTGAGGTGCCGGTGGTGGGAAACGCTCCAGAGGAATGTAGTCGGATAAGACCGAAGAGACAGATTCGCCTTCCCGTCAGGTTCAGGGATTATCGGCTATACTCGGATCGTGTACCTGACCTGCCACTGCAGAGCGATGATGCTAACCAAGACACGGAAACCAATGTTTGAGTGCACCGGATGGGCCAATGTTTGAGTGCACCGGGGCTTTATACTCTTGTGTGAATGTGTATTGCTGAGATCATGCCAATTTGAATGGTGATCAATTCTTTTTTTCTGGTCACTCTTATTATTTTGAGATTAGGGGGCGTGTGGTTCTGTAGTTAGTGTTCTCTATATGTGTTTATACGTGAGTATGCGTGTGTGTGCGTGTATGTTAATGTGTGCCTCTTTGATAAAGCTGTTTGCGTGTGTCATGAGGCTAGGAGCAAGGTCATTGTGACAGAGAGAGAATATCAGGGCTTGTGTGCGCGGGGTGTGACCGGGCAGTCAATGTGTAGAACAGTAGCTGTGTGGTCTGGGTGGGTGTGTATTATGCGTGTTGTTCATGTGCTTGAGGAGTTATCCGCTGGCACGGCCCGCTCTCACGCCACATCCTCAGTGTCTGTAGATACTCCTGCCTCTATCGACGAACCAAGTAGGCAGACGTCAGCTTCTGATGCCGCCACCTCCGTCCGATCGGCTCAAAGAAATCGACTGATGGCGACAGAATTCCCCGTATCGAAAATACACCAAAAAGGAAGTATGCAGGCGTAAAGATTTCATCTGTGCTGTCGACAGTTGGCGGTCGAATGTTTAAGAAGGCCGATTTATAGAAGGTTGATGTCAGTTTATCGTAGGTTAGGAATGATTTGGGCAATGTGATTTTCAACGCAGTCTTCGTAATGCCATCGAGGCGTTCCCAGAATCATCTCCACCATGGGAGGCTTCCGGTATGAAATTCCAGCGTAATTCTTTCGGTAGAATTCCTATGATGGATTTGAACGTTTTTGCGTCATCGCTGATTACGAAGCTAAACTCAGCGAAGAGCGGATAACTTCCTCAGCGCTAGAACCAGATCATGAGCGTTTTTGCTTTTAGCCACCTCAATGTGGACACATCTCGTAGTCACACAGGTAATCAGAAGTCCCCATACTTTTTCTGGTTTGCACCCCACGTGAAGCGGTTCGAAAATGTGGTTTTGTGTTATGTATATATAGACATATTTGTGTATTTTTCGTTGTAAATTAGTTGTGCATATGCGAGAATTGAAGTTGTGAGCGAGCCTGTACGTGACAGTGCACTAGGCAGTGCGGGCGATGCGGTTTCAAGTAGTTGCACCCTGCGTCAATGTTGTACGGGTGCACCGATATGTGAATTGCAGCTGCCTTGTTCGGTCGAGGAAGTGGCGCGTGCGGTGTGTGTGTATATGTATGTGTGTGTATGTCTGTGTGTATGTGTATTGCGGAGCTATATGATCATGAATCGGGAGTGGCGTGCAGGACACGGTGTGGTGTGGGTATTACTGCGTTTAGTGTGAAGTGGTTTTCGGGTGAATATCGAGTGACTTGTCTGCACGGGCGTGCATGTGTATTGTGAAACCATATTGTTGTGCTTTGTTTTTTGTGCCTTCGTTATCTCTCCTTACAATGCACCTCATTACAGAAAAAGTCCAGGCCAACCTTTAAGAAGGCACGCGATGGCTTCGTGCGAAACGTGGGCAGACCACCTTCCTGATACAGATACGGTACATATCAAAATCGGTTGCATTTACGGCACGATTTCACGTTCCGGTGGACGACGGCACGGCTGACGCAATTATCGGCGTACAGCAATAGTCAGCTGTGGTTGCTCGGGTGGTCTGGTGGAAGGACCTTCTGCGCGAGTCATCAACGATCAACGCCATAATATGGCTAAAATCAGGTAGGATGATTTTCGGTGGCTCTTCAGTACGAGTTGACGCTACCAGCAGGCCACTAACGTCCAATGTCGGTCGAACCTGTAGTGTTATTGGTTTTCGGCTCCGGTGTAACCAATAACACTACCAAACATAATGGATGTGTTGATGAGGCTGTTGCCATTGTAGTGTGATGTGATGCTGGTCTCCAATCACGTCGGGGTCACCACTTGTAGTGTTATTGGTTTTCGGCTCCGGTGTAACCAATAACACTACCAAACATAATGAATGTATTGATGAACTGGAATAACCACGAGTTCGTCACAGATGGTCAAACAGTGTCACACACCGCCACACACTCCATCCCACGATGAACACGCCACAGGAGCCCCATCTCAGATCAGGGCGAGACACAGGTTTTAGAATTCGGCCTGATCGAGTATATGAAATCGTTTGTGGCGTTGTGCAAATCCGCGCGTGTTGCGAATATTGTCGCGAAGTTGCGCGTGTTGCGAAGTTGTCGCGTGCTGCGAAGGTTGTCGCGTGTTGCGAAGATTTGTTGCGAGGGCTGATGCTTGTTGCGTAGATTGTCGCATGTTGCGAATATTGTCGCTTGTTGCGAGGGTTGTCGCGTGTTACGAAGATTACCGCGTCCTGCGAAGTTGTCGCTTGTTGCGGAGACTGTCGCCTGTTGCCAATAATCTCGCGTGTTGCAAAAACTGTCGCGTAGTTGCGAAGTTGTCGCTTGTTGCGAGGATTGACGTGTGTTGTATAGATTGTCGCATGTTGCGAAAATGTCGCGTGTTGCGAAGATGTCGCGTGTAGCCAGGAATGTCGCGCGTTGCGAAGGCTGTCTCGTAGTTGCGAAGATTGTCGCATGTTGCGAAGGTTGTCGCTTGTTGCGAAGGTTGTCGCGTGTTGCGAAGATTGTCGCCAGTTGCGAGGGCTGTTGCGTGTTGCCAAGGTTATCGCGTGTTGCGAAGATTGTCGCGTTCTGCGAGTGCTGTCGCGTAGTTGCGCGTATTGCGCACGCTGTCTGGTGGCTGGCTGCAGCTGGAACGGAGAGAGCGACAAGGCGGTGCGGGCGATATGGCAGCGGGCACAGTGGGCGATAAGGCAGCAGCGACAGCAGCAGAGACGCGGAGGTGTCGAGACGAACACGTCCATGGACAAATATCATAATCTGTTGTCGCGTAGATGCGCGCGGATGTAGATCACGTCGGGGTCACCACTTGTAGTGTTATTGGTTTTCGGCTCCGGTGTAACCAATAACACTACCAAACATAATGGATGTGTTGATGAGGCTGTTGCCATTGTAGAGTGATGTGATGTTGGTCTCCAATCACGTCGGGGTCACCACTTGTAGTGTTATTGGTTTTCGGCTCCGGTGTAACCAATAACACTACCAAACATAATGCATGTATTGATGAACTGGAATAACCACGAGTTCGCCACAGATGGCCAAACACTGCCTCACACCGCCACACACTCCGTCCCACGATGAACACGCCACAAACTCTCTCTAGCGGAGATCCCTGTGGTAGATCACGGTCGTTCTTGACATCTTCGAAGTTCGTCTTGTACGAGTCGCTCTGCGCACGTCGAATCCAGTAATGAAGGCCGTCGTATCGTTCCTGCGGTGACAGTGCGTCAAACAATCGGGTTTCAGGAGCCAGACGGCAGTTGTTGACGAATCGTTTCACCCACGCTGTGACGTTGACCAACCGGTTCATATGGGAGTACTGGCGATCATCTAACACCGGTTCTCTGGGAGCATTCATTCATCCAATAATTAGCGCGGTGCATTTAAGGCCTGCAGATCTCTAGGGTAGTTATTCAGACCGTGCTGTGACTGACAGCTCACATTCATCTTTGACAAGATTGGGCTGATCCAGCTTCTCTGGCATGACGTTTGGGCCGTGCCACCATATAACACTCTCGTACAGAACCTGCAGACGGATTCCACGTGTCCCCAAGTCTGCTGGGCTGCAATTACCGCGTACGTGCCTTCACTGGTCGGCTGTGCTTGATTTCCGGATTTCGGATACGTGATTATTCACAAATATTTTAGGCTGTTTGACCCAACAAACGGCGTCCATTGAGTCGGTCAAAAACACGGTTATTTCGCCGGTGTTCAGTGTGCGGCGAACAGTTGAAACCAACCGTACGCCCAGGACAGCCGCCATCAACTCGAGTCGCGGTATTGTGAGTGTTTTCGCCACTGGTGCCAATCTGGTTTTGGCCATTATGAGTCGAGATTCCCCCCTCCCCGCGCAGGACAAAGACGACTGCGTAACATGCCTTAGAGGACGCATCGCAAAACACGTGTAGTTTGCCGTCGCGGAGACCCGCAGGACTAACGGCACAGGGCAGCCAGATTGGACCAAGCTTGCGTGTGTCGACCCACTAATCTTCGGTCTGCTTCAATACTTCTCCAGGTAGTGGATCCATCCATGAATCAGATGTTTCGGACTTCCACATTGCCTGGAAAATGAGTCTACCGGTTATCGCCCATGGCGTTGCACACTGTGTGGGTCGAATGACTTCGAAACCACCGACAAAAGCCCGGCTTTGCTAGTTGGGATCGGCTCGTTATACGGAATGACAACCGCAATCATGTCGGTGCGGGTGCACCACTTCATGCCGAGTGTGCAACCTTCTTCCTCGTCCTGCCCGGTCATCAGCATTTTGTGCACGACCATACTGGCGTCGGTGAAAATGTCCTGCAACACTGGCAACGCAGAGGCAACTTCGGCTTCGGAATCGAAGGGACACAAAAATAATCCATGTAAACGTCACGTCGTAGTTTGCAACACAAATATTAGCGGACCTGATCCTGTTTGTCGAGGTGGTTATGCAGCGTGACCAACAGCATGTATGGAGAACAGCGCAATCCAAACGGTACACGTTTGAAACGGAAACTTGCATCAAGCCAGAAAAATTGCCGACGATATCGCAAATTATGTCATTACCAATAAGGATATCGATATCGCCGCCGGTAAAATTGTCTGCAATAGGTAAACCAGATGTAATCGCCTCGGATGGTGTGTCTTTCTGTGGAAGCGGAGAGCAAAGCCGCATAAAGTCTTTCGCAAACTGGCTTCCACAAACAGAACGCTTGTTTGAACGGCGATAAACGACTACCCAGTTCCAACTGTACCAGTTGATAATTCGCCGTGCGTTCAAGGCGTTCATGGAAAGCAACGCAGACAAAAATTCCCTCATCTATGACTGAAGCGCCGACCTTTTCCACCAATGATGAGCGAATGAACGACGAATCAGACCTCGTGTCGAACACCAAACGTGCCACCGAAGTTGACTGCGGCCCGAAAACTTTAACCAGAGCAGTTGGGAGAAAATTCGTGAATTTACACATGTCTGATTTAATTGCATCGGTGCGGATATTGACAACTGCAGACGGCGGTGAGTCGGGCATATCGGCGGCGCGTGGTGCTTGAATTGCACCAGAAGAAACCGGGAGAGAATTTCCTCCGTCCTCTGTCCCGGTAGAAACGGTGCATAATCATGGCAATGCAGCGTGACGTGATGATTTCTATTACATCGGTGGCAACAGGAGCTTTGACACTGGGATTGCTTGTGCGACCCCAGACACCTGAATCAAAGGCCAGCGTCACGACCAACTCCCACCCTTCCTCGGTCGTCATGGCATCGTATCTATAGCATTTGTTTAACCCGTGCTAATATTTCCGGCATGTGGGACATTTCCACGCGGGTTCCTGGTGAATGCTGACTGGCAGCGCGCTGCGAGGTGGCGGACTGCATCAGCCGGGATCGCGGCCCACGTGGGCTAATGGAGATCGATTTCGGTTGCATTGTTGCATACAAGGTTGGATCAATTTCATCGCTGGGATGTGCGGTCAGCGGTCACTCAACAAAACCAGCGTTTTTTTGTAACGCAATTTCGCGCTGCAGAAACGACAGGAGCATATCAAACTTAGGATTGGTTTGTGAATCGTTCAAGGTCTTATAACGTTCCCATTGCAAACCGTTAATTTTTATTTCAACGACGGCATAAGCACACACGCATACAAATCTGAAGTCGCGCCAATGGCAGTGAGCGAACGCACACATGCCTGGAGTTCATCATCAAAACGCCGAATATCGACAACACTAGCATTCTCAACAGACGGCAAATCCAATAAGCGTTTAATCATGTTGTCCTGAACCCTATCAATTCTGACAAATCTGTATCTCGAAATATCGATGGTTATCTGATAATTACTCAAAGTAACTGCCAAACCAGCGATTGAGTTCATCGCTTCGCCAGACAGATGCGACTCCAACGAAAGCCATTCTTCTATTAAGGAATAGGCGTCTTTGTCATGAATGGCTATTGAAAACAGATCCCAAAACTCATGCCACTGCAAGATCTCGCCTGTAAAGGCTGGTATGTTGATGGTCATGCTTCCCTGCAGTGACGAGGTGCGAGCGACGGCGATCGACGAGGTCAAATGCCTATGATACATCCAGCAGAACAAGCGCAACAGAATCACCAGAAGCAAAAAGATCAAATATATCGTTCAATAGGCGCAAAAGGAGAGATTCAGATGCACGATTGGTACAAAGCCAGATTGAAAAGGATCAAGAACGGTGTTTACCAAAGGTGATAATTGTTCGTGTATGGCCGACTCCAGTAGCTTGGCAGTGAAGCTCAGGACGAAAACAGGACGGTAATCTCTAGGATAGTTAGGGTCAAGAGTGGGTTTTTCAGTATTGCGAGAACTAGTCAGGATAGCAAAACAAGCCATACTGACGTACTCTGCACTATTGACTTGGTCAATTAACAAACAACAAAAAAACAAACAAACAATATATTTGATTTAGCGCACATATACACGCGCCCGCAACGTAACACCAAAACTAACGCCAAATAACGAAAAGGACAGACTTCAAATACATAGCAGATCACACATGAAAAAAGGCAACACAATTAGAGAAAAATATCTACAAAAGAAAGCACATGACAGGAGCAGAGTAAACCATGAAATCAGACCGTAGCATAGGGAGTGAGAGTATGTGAGGAGGATCAAACGACAAGTTGAACAAGTAATCGAAAAGAGAAGAACGGAACGAACCAAAGGAAGGAGCATGAACAATAGTAGCAGGAAGAGAGTTGAACAAACGAGGAGCAAAAAAAGAAAACGATTTAGCGGACCAAGTTGATTAGTTGAGAGCACGAGAGCCGACGAGAGGGCGAGAATTGCGGGAATATGCAGAAGATACAGTAAGGAGACCAGAAAGATAGGAAGGTTGAAGGGGGTCACGAATAAGCTTTTATACAATACAACAGATACGAAAATGAATACGAGGAATGATAGGTAGCCAACGAAACTCAAACAGAAATTGGGAAGTATGACGACAGGGATTAGGAGAAAGAACAAAAAGACAAGACGAATTAAGCACACGCTGAAGAACACGCAAAGAGTAATGAGGAACATGAAAATATATAGAGCAGCAGTAATCAATGCGAGAGAAAATAAGAGAGACATAAGCTTAATGGCAGAAGGACGATCAAGAAACGGACGTATTGGATACAGAGAGCGTAGGATCAATCGACAGGTCCTGGCCACAGATATAATGTTATTGGAGAACGAAAGAGAAGAATCAAATATAACACCAAGGTCACGCACAGAGTCAGAAACAGGGAACGGAAGTCTGGGAGGAGGAATTCGAGGAGGGTGGAAAACAATGAACTCAGATTTAGATTGATTTAGGATAAGTCACCTAGAAGAAGCCCAAGAAGAGATGTCGGAGAGAATATCAGAGATGAAGGAAGAGGAGGAAAGAGGAAGAGGAACAAAAACGGAATATCGTCAGCGTAGATATGGTAAGTTACAGAGTGGCGTTCAAGAATAGGACAAAGCGAGGCCATATAAATGTTGAAGAGTAGAGGGCCAAGAACAGATCCTTACGGTACGCCGGAAAGAAGAGAAACACAGCGAGATGAAGACGAGTTGAAGTTTACTGAGTAGGATCTGTCCGAAAGATAAGATTTAATAACAGGAAGAGCCGAGGAAGTGATGCCAGGAGAAGAAAGATCAGACAATAGAATGGTGTGATCAAAAAGGTCAAACGCACAGGACATGTCAAGAAGAACAAGGAGTACAGATCAACCAGTAGCGAAGTGGGAAAACGTGTGATCAAGAACAGAAATAGCAACAGATTCAGTGGAATGAGAGGGCCTAAAACCGGACTGAAAAGGAAAAAGTGCTGAATTAGCAAAGGAGGAGAGCTGAGAATAGATTGCCGACTCAAGAAGTTTAGAGGGAAAACTGAGGAGAGAGACAGGCCGATAATTTTTCAAAACAGATGGATCAAGGTATGCTTTCTTGAGTATAGGAAGAACAGAAGCATGCTTTTCAGCAAGGAACGATCCATGAAGAAAAGATGAATTTATAAGATGGAGAAAATATGGAGCGAGTAGAAGAACGGAATCAGAGATAGCAAGAAAATTGATTGGATCAGCTTGAGAAAAAGAGATCTTTGTTGAGGAAATTAGACAGAGAACTTCAGAAATATCAACTTGAGAAAATGACGGAAATACGCCACGGGAGCCAGTGTGTTTCAGTGGAGATGACGAGCTAGGGAGGCTAGACCGAGCAATTTGAACTTTATTAGAAAAGAAAGAGGCAAAATCATCCGCAGAAATAGTACAGGCGGGAGAGACAGACTTAGAGCCACTGATAGAGTTAAGAGTAGACCATAGCGTTTTTGGAGAACGAGAAAGAGATGAGAGCCGATTTTTGAAGTAGGACTGCTTGGCGGTATATTTTTACCAGCACCAATGAACACGTGAAACTGACCTCGCTGAACCCATTCCGTCGTCTGGATGGGTTCAAGAACATCGGAGACGCGCCTGTCGAGGCCAGCCGACAGAGAGACGGTTCTCTGCTGGTTAAATACGGCGATGAGACGGCAGCAGCCCGCGCGATGAAGGCCGACACATTCCGGTATCGCGTGGGATCGGGCAGTGACAAGCGTTGGGTGAGCACCCCCATCTCGGTGTGTGCGCATTCGACACTCAACCATGCCAGAGGTGTTATGTTTTGTCGTGCGCTAGAGGGTGTTGATAACGAAGAAATCTGCGACGGTTTGTCATCCCAGGGTGTCATCCGTGTGGAGCGCATCGTCCGACGGCATGGGGATAGCGAGGTGCCAACGCACTCGTTTTTCCTCACGTTCGACGGTGTTGTTCTGCCGGATGATATCAAAGTCGGTGACATCCGTCAGCTTATCCGTGTCCGCCCCTACGTACCCAACCCAATGCGATGTTACAGGTGCCAACGTTTCGGGCATACGAGCTCCCGCTGCAACCGTGCTGAAATCTGCGGACGCTGCTCATCCGAACGGCACACCGCTGCTGATTGCAAAGAGGAATATTTCTGCGTCAATTGCAGGAGCAGCGGTCATGCGTCTTCGTTGCGTGACTGCCCGGAATGTCTGAAGGACAAAGAGATTTTGGCCATTCGCGCTGCCCAGCGCTGCAGTTTCGGCGAGGCGCGTGCTGTGTACCGCAGCTCACATCCGTCGGGCCCGTCCTTTGCCGGCACCGTCAAACTGTCAGCTCAACCTCCACAGTCTGTCGACTCGTTTCTCGAGAAGCTGACAGTTGGCGATTTTCTCAAGCTGGCTGGACGAATGGGCTTGAAGCTGGTTGTACCTGAGGCTGACAAACTTGAGAATGAACCAACACCGGTTGATCGGCGGTCTGAGGGGACTGCCGTGCCGCGGTCGCCAACAGCCGCACCCCAGCGGTCCCAGGCGTCCGCGACCCAGCGGCCCCAGACGGCCGCAACCCAGCGGCCCAAGGCGGCCGCTCCCCAGCAGCCTGAAAAGGATGCTGAGCGGCGACCTCAGCGGGTCGCCGATCGGCCGGTCAACCGGCCGATGGACCGTGCTGGCAAATCGGCAGCGATGCCGGTTAGTCAGGGCGGCAAAAAACCAGCCGCTCAGCAGGCTTCCAAGCCAGCAGAGCGGTTGTCTCAGAACCGTCTCCGAACCGTCTCCAACGCACGGTTCGGTTTTTAGGGGTCACGTTGGACTTGCGCTTGACCTACACCGACCATATTTCACAGCTGAGAACCACATGTCTAAAGGCACTGAATGTGCTGAAGACTGTTTCCCGCATGCGGTATGGAGCAGATCGACAGTCCCTTCTCCTTCTGTACCGCTCGTTAGTCAGGTCGCGTCTCGATTACGCAAGCATCGTATATGATCTGGCTTCGGAGTCAGCAAAAAGCCGTTTGAATGTCGTACACCACGCAGGGATACGCATTGCCACCGGCGCGTTTCGCGCGTCGCCAATCGTCAGCCTCCTCGTTGAGGCTGATGAGGCTCCGCTAGCGCTCCGTCGTCAAGAGCTGGGCATGCTTTATTCTTGCAAGCTGGCAAGCACATGAAAACCCCGCGTATGACGTAGTATTTCCCCAGCATGTGCCTGAGCAGCATCACCTTCCAGGATCTCAGTGTTCTGTGCTGTTTTGCAGCAAAATGAAGGCACTGCTGGAGTCATGCGGGATGGTTGCTAACGACGTCCTCAGACAAGAATACACGGCGGAGTCACCCTGGGAATTGGTCACACCCGAGGTTGACGTCTCGCTAGCAGCTCTGCCGAAACACCGTACAGTGCCTAGTGCGCTTCGCTCAAACACACTGGAGCGAATTCATTCGTACGGACGGTATACTGCCGTGTACACTGATGGATCTAAGTCGGTCAGTGGTGTGGGTTGTGCGTTTGTAAGTGGAGGTACGTGCCGCTCGAGCACGCTGCCACCGAGCGCCTCCATTTACACGGCTGAACTTTACGCTATCCTGCTGGCCCTGGTTTTTATTCGCTCATCTTCATTTTCATTGTTTTTAGTTTTATCCGACTCCCTTAGTGCTTCAAATTCATTACAACAACAACAACAACAACACATGTATTTCATATAGCGCTCTAATTATCATAGGCGCGAGGAACGGCTAGTTATAAAATATATACAATGTGGAATTAAAAAAACAGTACGCATAAACAAAGATATAAGCAGCGATATACTATGAAGGAACAACTGAAAATAACTACGGATAAAAAAATCAAACAATTATTCACACAATATAATTACTCATCAGAGGAGACACCGAGAAGATATGTACAAAGAGAAGTGGAAAAAGACCTGTAAGAGAGAGAAGATCGAATTTTAAGAGGAAGTTCATTGAACAAACGAGGTCCAGAAAAAAAGAGATTTCGAAGACCAGTGGAGTCGTTGAGTGCACGGGGACAGAAGAGACTACGTGATAGTGAGCGGCCCGGACGATAAGAAACAGTAAGAAGAGAACGGAGATAAGGAGGAGCAGAGTCGGAGTGGATGATCTTGAAGATGATGCAGCAAACCTTGTGATGGATTCGCTGCAGTGCAGGAAGCCATCCAAGTTGGCGGATGAATTTCGAGGTGGGAGTTCTCGGTGGATGAAGAAAAACAAAACGGCTAGATTGGTTTATAATTTTCTGAAGCGAGCGTATATTTTACAAGAAACATGAAGATAAAGAGTTACAATAGTCTAACCTGGAGAAAATTAAGGACTGTACAAGGTGTGATTGCTGTAGCATTATCAAGGAATCGACGAATAGGATAAAGTTGGCGGAGAATAAGACGACAGGAGCGAGTCACACGTGAGATGTTAATTGAGAAAGAGAGATTGTGATCAAAATGTACACCAAGATCACGAACACACTGAGATAGGGGTAATGAAATTATTGGAGGAGATAATTTGGGAGGATGAAACACAATATATTCAGACTTGGAATGGTTCAAAAGTAGGTGGCGTGATGAAGCCCAGGAAGTAATATTATTCAAAACCGCAGAAATGCAATTTTCAGAAATTTTTGAGATAGGAAAGTAAAGCTGTAGATCATCCGCATAAATGTGGTAAGAAATAGGAAGACGATGAAGAATTGGACAGAGATAAGACATATACAAATTGAACAATAACGGACCCAATATTGATCCCTGAGGTACACCACTGGAAAGTTTTACAGAACTCGAAAAAGTGGTGTGGCGTGTCATGCATATTATATTTATTATATTAATGTGTGTATATATAAATGTGTGTATATTTAAATGTGTATGCGTGCGCGTATTCGTTTATATGTATGTGCCGCACGTGTTTGTATGTTTGTGTGGCATGCCTTCCAGAATGTTCGGTGTAGGTTAGGTGACGTGTGTCTGCGTACAACCAGCAAACACGCTTGTTGCATGTGTATACGTGTGCGTATGTGTCTCTATGTATGTGCCGCATATGTCTGTATGTTTGTGTGGCATGCGTTCTAGAATATTCCATGTAGGTTAGGTGACGTGTGTATGCGTGTTAGCTTGCGAAAATAGTTCAGCCAATCACAGTAGCCTACGTGCTGGCGTGATCACATAGCTACCAATCGGGTGGTTACTTTTGTCTTTTACTATTGCCTGGCCAATTGTGTTCCAATGTTCATACGCGGTCGGGTCGATGCACACGCACGGCCAAGTATATTTAAGTCCCGTCGCCTCGGTGCGCGGGCAGTTGGACTGGGACTTTGGCAATAGCTTGACTGACAGGGCTACTCTCTGTGTCTCGCTCGCCTTGTGTCAGTTCGACCCGAGCATCGTCCGACACAATGTGTTGGACAACGTGCTCGTTGCGATTGCCGCGCATTGACCTAGGATATTACCTGTATTACTTGTAACGGTGCAGTAGCTGTTTCAGTGGAGGACTCGCTACACCACTGTTACGGAATTCTGTGCCGCGGCCTTCGTGCCGAGGTTTTGCTGGTCTCCGGCCTTTGATATTTATTGCGCGATTAATACCTGTATTATTTGTAACGGTGCAGTAGCTGTTTCAGTGGAGGACTCGCTACACCACTGTTACGGAATTCTGTGCCGCGGCCTTCGTGCCGAGGTTTTGCTGGTCTCCGGCCTTGTGATATTCTATGTACTATTGTTACTGTGTATTTATAATATATCTGCTGTGCTACACCGCTCTTTGTTATGTGCGCGCTCTGAACGAGCTTCGCGTAACAAGTGGTGACCCCGTATTTTATCAGTATTGTACTCGTATTATATAAGTACTGTATTATTATAGAGTCGTGTAGTTTTCAGTAGCGTTGCGTACCGTTGATTAGCTCTCGTTCGTAGTTTGTAGCTAGTTCGCAGTTTGTAGCTAGTTCGCGGTTGTGGCTCATTCGCTTGCAGTTCTTGCCGCTTACTCTCGCATACTAACCCAGCATGGATGGTGAAGTGAAATCAGACGCGGTGTCTGTTCCTGCCGTCATGGGTCCACCACCCCCATTCGTGGAAAACGACCCAAGTGTGTGGATAATTCAGCTGGATTTATATTTTGCCAGAGCAAATATTAGACAAGAAACTCTTCGTTTCCAAACAGCCGCATCGCTTCTGCCGCCGCATCATGTCCGTGAGTTTATATATCTCATTCGTAAACCACCTGCAGACGCCTATACGCAGTTGTGCAACGCTCTACAGTCGCGACTGGGCGCGACGAATGAGCAGAAATTGCGTACGGTGCTGGAACAGCAGGAATTAGGCGACCGGCGGCCCAGTCAGTTTCTCCGTCACTTGCATGACCTGACAGCGCCGTATATTTCTGACAGCGAATCGCCACTGGTACGGCAAATATTTTTGAAGGCGATGCCAGATGCTGTCGCTCCATTCCTGCAATTTTTGCCACCGGAGACGCCGCTAGAAACCCTGGCTGGCACAGCGGATCGAGTGTTGACTGCACTGCCGAGTGCCAGCCTTGCAACAAACGCAGTGAGTCTACCTGAGCACGGCTGCAATTGCGCTAAAGAGCTGGCTGAAATGAGACAGTGTTTGAACCAGCTGCAGCGCCAAGTCAGCAAGCTCGCAGTGCGGCGGACTGCCTCGCCAGCCTCGCAACAGGTGCCGTCTCGCGTAACGAGGCACAAATCTCCGCGACCGGTAAAGTCTCGGTCACACTCTGTGGCAAAAGACGAGGAATCCACCACAGATGGTGAGAGGACCAACCTTTGTTGGTATCATTACAATTTCGGCGAGAAAGCGCGCTCGTGCGAAAAACATTGCAGGCATTATTTAAACTGATCCCGAGAGGAGAATGTCTGCCAAATTCTTCTCTCGCAACCATCGCAGGCAGCCACAAAAATTCACTGTTTTTCATCCGGGACCAGGTATCAAGCATTTCCTTTTTGATAGACACCGGGGCGCAGTATAGTATCGTGTCAACGCGTCATTATCCATCCAGTGACAAGTCTTCATTGTGTCTGCAAGCGGTCAATAACAGTGCTATACGCACACATGGTTCTAAAACGCTCACAGTATCACTAGGTCTGCGTATAAATTTTCCGTGGACATTTATCTTAGCTGATATTGACATATCGATAATCGGGTGTGATTTCCTTTCGCATCATGATATTAGCGTTAACCCAAGAAAGTGCGAGCTTATCGATAATACCACGCAGCTCAAGGTTCGCGGTTCTGGTTCACATGCGCCTTTGCTGATCTCCGTGTCCATGTCTGGTCACCATGAGAACTACCAGGCCATTGTCAAAGAATTCCCAGAGCTTTTGTCGCCTTCAGTCACTTCTGACGTTTCGAAACACGGTGTTTTTCACCGAATTCATACACATGGTAAGCCTGTGTTTTGTCGACCTCGAAAACTTGGTTCTGCTAGGCTGAAAATTGCCAAAGCGGAGTTTGAAAAGATGCTGGCACAGGGTATAATACGACCGAGTAACAGTCCTTATGCATCGGCACTCCATCTTGTTCCGAAACGGGCATCTTCCGATTGGCGGCCTTGTGGAGATTATAGAGCTCTGAACAGAGTAACAACTCCGGACAGATACCCAGTGCCGTATCTGCAAGATTTTTCTGCAGCATTACATGGTTCGACTGTATTTTCGAAGATTGACCTGGTCAAAGCGTTTTTCCAGATTCCTGTACACCCGGACGACATACACAAAACGGCAATCACCACGCCATTTGGTTCTTTCGAAATGTTGCGGATGCCGTTTGGATTGCGTAATAGCGCGCAGTCAATGCAACGTCTGTTGGACTCAGTACTCCGAGGCTTAAATTTCATATTCGTGTACATAGACGACATCTTGATAGCCAGCAAAAACGAGGCAGACCACCGGTCACATCTACACACAGTTCTCAGTCGTTTGCGCGCACACGGCATCAAAATAAACATAGACAAATGCGTGTTTGGCAAGCCGGAATTGACTTTTCTCGGCCACACGATAAATAAGGGCGGCATACTTCCACAGCACGACGCAGTGAAAGCTATAATCGAATTTCCTCTTCCAAAAACGCACGAGCAACTGCGTAGGTACTTGGGCATGGTAAATTTTTACCACCGTTTTTTGCCTCATGCAGCTTCACTTCTTGCTCCCTTACACAAGCTGATAACAAATCATGCAAAAAAATCCAAGGTTCCTGTCATATGGACAAACGAGGCTACAGATGCATTTGACAAGTCAAAAAACGCACTTAGCGAAGCCGCGTCGTTGCATCATCAGAATGACTCCGGGCAATTAGCTCTTTTCACAGATGCCAGTGATTCCGGGATTGGTGCAGTTTTGCAGCAATGTAGTCACGGTGAGTGGCAGCCACTGGCTTTTTGGTCGAAACAGCTGACTTCAGCTCAAGCCAACTACAGTGCGTTCGGTAAAGAAGTGCTAGCCGTGTATTTATCCGTTCGACATTTCCGTCAGTATCTAGAAGGTCGAGATTTCACCATATTTACCTACCATAAGCCGCTGACGCAGGCGATCCGCACTCCCACACACAACCACTCACCGAGAGAACAGCGCCATTTAGACTACATACTACAGTTCACTGCAGATGTGCGTCATATAAGCGGCAAGGACAATGTGGTGTCTGATGCGTTATCTAGAGTAAGCGCCGTGTCTTCAACCATTGACATAGACTCGCTGTCAAAACAGCAGCAAGCAGATACTGAACTGCAAGAACTTTTACAAAACGAGTCAACCAGCTTGAAACTGGAGTGGCAGAATTTTCCTGCAGTTTCCAAAAAAAAAATTCTGTGCGATATTTCAACAGGAACACCGCGACCCTTGGTGCCAACCAAAATGCGTCAGGATGTTTTCCGTATCTTGCACAGTCTTTCCCATCCAGGTCGAGCTGCAACTTTGAAGCTCGTATCCGACAGATATGTCTGGCCCAACATGCGACAAGATATCGTTACTTGGACCAAACAGTGCGCACATTGTCAAACATGTAAGATCACTAGACATAATCGTTCACCAGTCGGACAATTTGAGCTGCCCTCGCGCCGGTTTCAGCATGTGCACGTAGACATAGTAGGTCCACTCCCGAGCTCTAATGGTCACCAATATATTTTGACAGTGATTGACAGGCTTACACGCTGGCCAGAAGCATGTCCTATTCCTGACATATCGGCCGATACGGTAGCACGATATTTTATTTCAACTTGGGTTCAACTTATTTCAAATTGTTCGGTGTCCCCGAGAGTATTGTCTCAGACAGGGGCACTCAATTCACAAGCCACCTCTGGAGACAACTCAACAACTGCTTCGGATCTAACACGCGCTTGACAACGGCGTACAATCCGGCAGCCAACGGCCTAGTAGAACGACTTCACCGCCAGCTCAAAGGCGCACTTCGGGGTTGTAGTGACTGGACAAACAGACTGCCAATAGTCCTGTTAGGTATTCGGTCCTGCATTAAATCACCTTTAAATTGTTCCTCCGCCGAGCTGGTATATGGTGCCAAATTGCGTTTACCAGGTGAATTGTTAAATAGACAACCACAATTGACTCACACATATTGTCAGTTTGCCAAACAATTGTCTGAACATTTCAGTGCTATCCGGCCACAGCAGACCCGTGCAGCTGAGACAGCAGTGTTCCACCTGCCCAGCTTGTCCGATGCATATTTCGTGTTCGTGCGTCATGACGGCCACAGACGTCCGCTGCAGCCGGTGTACCAGGGGCCGTACAAGGTGGTGAAACGTACGCCAAAAACGTTCACTATTGAGCGGCATGGACACGAGGTGGTCGGCATTGATCGTCTGCGTCCAGCATTTCTGGAAAATGAGAATATTTCATCCGCTCCGGAGAACGACAGCTTCGTGCATCAGGCAAAACAAAACTCCACCAAGATCACTCACACTCAGACGCACACCACACCACAATCCATTTTGTACCGTACCCGATCTGGCAGAGCTGTCAAACCTCCGGTTCGTTTCTCGCCATGATCTAAAGGGGGCTCATGTGGCGTGTCATGCATATTATATTTATTATATTAATGTGTGTATATATAAATGTGTGTATATTTAAATGTGTATGCGTGCGCGTATTCGTTTATATGTATGTGCCGCACGTGTTTGTATGTTTGTGTGGCATGCCTTCCAGAATGTTCGGTGTAGGTTAGGTGACGTGTGTCTGCGTACAACCAGCAAACACGCTTGTTGCATGTGTATACGTGTGCGTATGTGTCTCTATGTATGTGCCGCATGTGTCTGTATGTTTGTGTGGCATGCGTTCTAGAATATTTCATGTAGGTTAGGTGACGTGTGTATGCGTGTTAGCTTGCGAAAATAGTTCAGCCAATCACAGTAGCCTACGTGCTGGCGTGATCACATAGCTACCAATCGGGTGGTTACATTTGTCTTTTACTATTGCCTGGCCAATTGTGTTCCAATGTTCATACGCGGTCGGGTCGATGCACACGCACGGCCAAGTATATTTAAGTCCCGTCGCCTCGGTGCGCGGGCAGTTGGACTGGGACTTTGGCAATAGCTTGACTGACAGGGCTACTCTCTGTGTCTCGCTCGCCTTGTGTCAGTTCGACCCGAGCATCGTCCGACACATTGTGTTGGACAACGTGCTCGTTGCGATTGCCGCGCATTGGCCTAGGATATTACCTGTATTACTTGTAACGGTGCAGTAGCTGTTTCAGTGGAGGACTCGCTACACCACTGTTACGGAATTCTGTGCCGCGGCCTTCGTGCCGAGGTTTTGCTGGTCTCCGGCCTTTGATATTTATTGCGCGATTAATACCTGTATTATTTGTAACGGTGCAGTAGCTGTTTCAGTGGAGGACTCGCTACACCACTGTTACGGAATTCTGTGCCGCGGCCTTCGTGCCGAGGTTTTGCTGGTCTCCGGCCTTGTGATATTCTATGTACTATTGTTACTGTGTATTTATAATATATCTGCTGTGCTACACCGCTCTTTGTTATGTGCGCGCTCTGAACGAGCTTCGCGTAACAGTGGTATTAGAGCGAACAGAATAAGAACGATTAGAAAATTATGACTTCATCAATGAAAGAGCCGTAGAAGAAAGTCCAATAGCAGCAAGGTCGTCACACAAAATTGCATGATCGATGAGGTCAAATGCCGAAGAGAGATCCAGCAGAACAAGCAGAACAGAGTCACCACAGGCAAAATGATTGAAGATATCGTTCAATAGGTGCAAAAGGAGAGATTCAGTGGAACGATTAGATACGAAGCCAGATTGAAAAGGATCGAGAACGGTGTTTATCAAAGGTGATAATTGCTCGTGTATGGCCGACTCCAGCAGCTTGGCAGTGAAGCTCAGAACGTGTTACGTGATTGGCAACTTTGTGAAGTTTGTGTGTGAAGCGCGCCGCTTTGAGAGTCAACATGAGAGGGAGCTGAAGAATACACTGTTCGCACTTTCTGGTTGTCTGTTGTCTCCTTGATTAAGTATATACCACGTAACATGGTGGCAGTGGTGAGATCCTGATGATTGTAATTTTTGTGGATTGATTTTTCTACTGAAATTGAGTTTTTTTTCATCAGTTGAGTCAGTTTTGTCCGCGTTGAATTCATCTCATGTTCGCAGCGTAGTGAACGTATTTCAACCTTGATACAGTTGAATTTTGGGATTTCATTTTGTGCATTTCTGATCGAATTTTGATTTGGAGTTGTGATCTGTCATAGAAACAGTATGGACAGTGTATCAAACAACAATTTGAGTCAAAGTGAGTCGGTGGTGAGGCACGCCGCGATTTCGGGTGTGAGGCCGCCAGAGAGATTCACGCCAGGAGACAACCCTGCTGAGAGCTGGAAGATTTTCCATCAGCGATGGTCCTCGTACTACGTACTTTCAGGTATGAGTACGCACCCAATGCAGGTGCAGGTGGCGATGTTTTTGAATTGCCTGTCTGACGACGCCCTGAGGACGTACAATGGATTTGGATTTGATACAGACGAGACTGAGCGCACGGTGAGTGAAATCATTGCTAAATTTTACAGTTTCTCAGTTGGAGAAGTCAATGTCACTTTCGAGCGATATATATTTCACGGGAGAGAGCAGAAAGAAGATGAAACTTTTGACAGTTTCCTTGCAGATCTCAGAGTGATGCTGAAAACATGTGATTTCTGTGGAGAGTGCGTTGATTCAGTACTAAGAGACCGAATAGTCCTTGGTGTTCGAGATAATCAGCTCCGAACGAGTCTGTTGAAAGTGCGTAACATAACACTGCATGCCTGTATTGATGAGTGCAGGGCATACGAGAATGCGACAGCGAAGACTCGGAAAATGTATCCAGAGACAGTGAACCGCGTGGCGAAAGGGTCACAAGGCAGCGTGGCGAGTGGTACCCGACACACAGCCAGCTGCAATTTTTGCGGTAGAAGTCACCGTATGAACAAAGAGTCGTGTCCAGCCTACAAGAAGCAGTGCAGAAAATGTGGAAAGTTGAACCATTTTGCTAGCATGTGCCGAGCGGGGCAGAGAGCAGGCGGGAAGCACGCCAAGAGAGTAAACAACGTGGAAAGTAACTCATCAGATGCAGAATGTGTGAACGCTATGTCACGTGAGAACGTAGACCGAAAAGAGGTAAAGTGCCAGATGATCGTGAACAAAACGACGGTGAATTTTCAGATTGACACCGGGTCGAGTATCAATGTGCTGCCTGTCAGATACGTCAAGACAGACAAGATTGCACCAACGACAACTGTTCTGAAAACATGGGACGATGGACATGTGAATCCCATAGGCGTCACAAGAACGAACGTGCGAAACCCCAAGGATGGGAAGAAGTGGTCTGTGGAGTTTATTGTGTGCAAAGGAAACCGTACTCCACTGCTGGGCCTGAATGCAAGCGTTCAAATGGGACTTGTGAAAGTGCAGCAAGAGAATTTTGTTCGAGTGAATAAGGTGGAGATGTCAGGTTACAGTGACGTGATGAACGGCTCACTGGGAACACTGCCGGGTGTTCATCATCTGAAATTGAAAGCAGACGTCAAGCCAACAGTGATGCCGGACAGAAGGGTGCCTATATCTGTGCGAACACTGTTGAAGAATGAGTTGGACAGATTGACGCAACTAGGTGTAATTGTTCCAGTGACACAGCCCACTGACTGGGTGAGTCAGATGGTGTGTACCAAGAAAAAGGACGGGTCTGTACGAATCTGCATTGACCCAAGGGACCTGAATGAAGCACTGGTAAGAGAACGCTTCACGATGCCGGTCCTAGAAGAGACTCTTCATGAGATGTCAATGTCGAAAGTGTTCACAAAAGCAGATTTAGCCTCTGGCTACTGGCATGTTGTTCTCGATGAACAATCAAGCGTACTGACAACGTTTCAAACGTGTTGTGGGAGGTACCGATGGCTTCGGTTACCATTTGGATTGTCAGTAGCTGCTGAGATATTCCAGAAAAAACTCCTCGAATCGCTATCTGGACTGGATGGAGTAGTCTGCATCGCCGACGATGTGATCGTGCACGGCAAAGATACAGCGGAACATGATCAACGACTACAAGCGTTTATGCAGAGATGCCGCGAGAAAAAACTGCAGCTGAACCGAGAGAAAATGATTCTACGATCTGATCACATAACCTTTATGGGTCATGTGATTTCCAAAGAGGGACTGCGAAGAGATCCAGAGAAAGTGAAGGCCATTTCAGAATATCCTGTTCCTGAGTCATTGCCTGAACTGAGAAGATTCCTCGGTATGGTGAATTATCTATCGAGATATTTGCCCCAGTGCTCTGACATAATTCATCCGATGGTAAACCTGACCAGAAAAGATGTTCCGTGGAACTGGTCAGATGTGCAACAAAAAGCATTTGAGACAATCAAGAATATGATTGTGAGTGATTCCTGTTTGACACTGTATGACCCCAGCAAGAAACTCGTGCTAGAAAACGATGCCAGCAGCTATGGTCTAGGAAGTGCTCTGCTGCAGGAAGGCAAACCAATTGCGTTTGCAAGTCGTGCAATGACAGCAGCGGAGAGAAACTACGCGCAGATCGAGAAGGAGTTGTTAGCGGTGAAATTCGGTCTCGAGAAATTTCATCACTACACCTTTGGACGTCCTGTGGTGGTTATTACCGACCACAAACCACTTGTCAGCATAACGAGCAAGCCGGTAAACTTGGCATCGAGACGTCTCCAGTCTATGCTGTTGGTGATCCAGAATTACGACGTGAAGCTGAACTATCGCCGTGGTGCTGACTTACCATTGGCGGATGCATTGTCTCGGGCACCCGATTCGACCGAGGAGACTACAGATGAAGAACATCTACACAACTTGAGCATCACACCGTTCAAGCCGGAGCGGTTGGCTGTTGTTCGAGATGCGACTAGTCAAGATGGCAGTCTTATGGCTCTTCAACGAGTAGTTATGTCCGGTTGGCCAGATGAGAAGACATCTGTTCCTGTTGGAGCACTGCCGTACTACCACTGCAGAGATGAGGTTGTAGCTCAAGATGGTATTTTACTCAGAGGTGATAGAGTGATCATACCTCAGTCGATGCGTCGAGAAATGATGCAAAGAGTGCATGCAGGTCATGGGGGTGTAAACTCGTGTTTACGACGAGCGAGAGATGTGATTTTTTGGCCAGGAATGTCGAGTGATATCCGACAGTATGTGGAATCTTGTGACATATGTGCAAGTGATTCGGTGAGCAACCACAAAGAACCGTTGATATGTCATTCTGTACCTGGGCGAGCATGGGAGAAAGTTGCCACTGATTTGTTCACATTCAGAAGTCGAGAATACTTGGTTACTGTTGATTATTACAGTCAGTATGCAGAGGTGGATTTCTTACCTGAGCCGACGTCGAAGAACGTTATCCACAAGCTGAAGCAGCATTTTGCTAGATATGGCATACCAGATGCCGTGGTGTCCGACAATGGCACGCAGTACACTAGCCGAATGTTCAAATATTTTGCCAAAAAGTGGGACTTTGCTCACGTGACTTCGTCTCCGGGTAATTCACAGTCTAACGGAGTTGCCGAGGCAGCAGTGAAGGTTGTTAAACGCGTAATGACGAGATGTCATTCTGCGAATGAGGATCCATATCTAGGACTGCTGAACTTGAGAAACACACCGCAAGAAGGTGTGAACCTGAGTCCAGCACAACGCCTACTGGGTCGTCGAACGAGGACTGTTGTTCCGACTCACCCGTCTCGTCTTGCCCCTCAAGTTATAAGTGGCGAGCAAGTGAAGCAGCAGGTCGAGACGAAGAAGCAGATCTGGGCTGAGCGCTACATTGGACGGCATCGGCTGCCGCCCATTTCAGTCGGTGAGCGAGTTCATGTTCAACCGATAGACGGAGGTAAACAGTGGCAGCCGGCCGAGGTGACCGCCAAGACGTCATCGAGAGACTATGTGGTGCGGACTACGGAGGGCAGAACCTACCGTCGCAACCGCCGGTTCCTCCGAGCTACACCAGCCAGAGAGCCTGGTACTCCGGAGAAGACAACGTCGCCTGACAAGGACTCAACATCGCCAGAAAGACCGACAAATAAGCATGGTCGTGATAACGGCGTGGCGAAGGATGAACAGGCTGACAGTGACAGTCATGCCGTGTCGCCTGTGAAGACGCGGTGCGGCAGGGTAATCAAAATACCAGTGCGGTACCGTGATGATGTTTAACGACACACACTAGTGTTCCAGATGCGTCGATGTATATACGTTGTTGCTTTTTGCTGTATAAGTGAGTTTTGAGTGTGGCTAGTGATGTGCGTTTTGTTTGTGTTTATATTGTTCTGCCGATCACTGTTCCTATTTAAAAACAGGGGAGATGTTACGTGATTGGCAACTTTGTGAAGTTTGTGTGTGAAGCGCGCCGCTTTGAGAGTCAACATGAGAGGGAGCTGAAGAATACACTGTTCGCACTTTCTGGTTGTCTGTTGTCTCCTTGATTAAGTATATACCACGTAACAGAACGGAAACAGGACGGTAATTACCAGGACAGTTAGGGTCAAGAGTGGGTTTTTTTCAGTATTGGTGTGACAATAGCAGATTGATCAGCAAAAAATAAACCATGTAGAAAAGAAGAATTGATGAGATGGTAAAAAATGGGGGAAAGGAGGTGAATAGAGTCAGACAAAGCAGATAAATTAATCGGATCGAGAGGACAACGAGAAATTTTAAGTTTTTCAATAAGGCGAGAAGTATGAGCTACCGAGATATGGGAGAAACTAGACAGAGTGGAGGATGAAGTAGTATGAGTGAGAACTGTAGTGGTTGTAGGAAGTAGGGCACGAACCGAATGTATTTTTTGAGGGAAGAATTGAGCAGAGGCAGAAATAGGACTGGGAGAGGAGCTGTCAACTGTCAACTGTTTTAGAGTGGACCACTGACGCGAAGGAGAACGAGCACAGTCTGCAAGGCGTGACTTATAAAAATCGGCTTTGGCCGTGGTCAGTGCAGAAAGCAACGAATGTCGAGCAGAGCAAAAATAATCCCAGTCACTAGGCGACCGAGAGTGACGCCACCTACGCTCAAGACGGCGGGACGAAGTTCGCATTTGAACTAAGTCCGACGAAAGCCACGGAGGGGGACGGGTCTGTGAGCGAACACGACGAGTGATCAGTGGAAATAATCGTTCATTGATTTCACTGAGAGAAGATGACAGAAAATCAAACACAAATTTGGGATGAATGCCGTGGTAGGTAATGGGAGGCAAAAGAGAGGAGATCAAAGATTGAAAAATGATAGGACAGAACGACCTGTAATCACGTGCGGAAAAGATGTAGGGGCCCTTGAATGGTGCGGGAGGAGAATAGTATAATTGACAAGAAAGGAGAGAATGATCGGAAAAAGTATTGTCGGGAGGAAATGTTAGTGTATCATAAAGATGAAACTTGCTCAAAGTCGAAGGGTAAATGATAATGTCGAGAACATGGCCAGCTGTGTGAGTAGGAGTGGAATTTGATATCACCAAGCTATGAGAATTAAGAAGTGAAAAAAAATCGGACGCAAAAGGATTAGCCAGAAAATTGTCGAGCCAGAAATTAAAGTCGCCGACAATTATGAAGTTATCCAAAAAAAGTTTAGAGAATTTAAATATAAGAGAATCAAACTCGTCAAGAAACATGGGTGTAGTACCAGGGTGATTTGAGCGATATACAATTAAAATTCCCAATTTTGGCATGGAGGGTAAAGATAAAGATAGCGGCAAGAATTCAAAAGCTTGTGAAGTAAATTGAGCGACAGCAAGTGTAAAATGCCGAAGTCCAGCTCAACAACGTACACAGAAACATGTATTGAAAGACAGGCGCGCGTGGGACGGCGATGTCCCACGCGCGCCCACAAGACCACACCACTCGTAGACACGCCTCAAGACCGACTCCCCATTTCCCCTAGTTACAGTCACCAACAAAGTTCAGCACACACGCACACCAACACACACAGAATCACACACATACACATACAGACTTGCATACGCAAACATCATAGCCCAAACACACACACTAATAGCTCAGCAATATACCACACGCCCCCGTGATATATATATATATATATATATATATATATATATATATATAACAACAACAACAACAACAACAACAAACATGTATTTAATATAGCGCACACAATAGTTACAAGCGCGCGACACACAAAATAATACTGGAGCAAGTGGGAAATTTGGTCAATTGCGCAGGTTGGGTGAAGTAAAAACATGCAGCGCAGAACAGAAACACAAACATGTAGCAATTATGAGTCCGGAATATGTAACTAAAATGTGCAAAAACGAGATAAATCATTAAATAAAAGGAAAAACGGATTAAATCAATATCAATAGGAAGAATAAATCAATTATAACATTGCCAACAAGTAAACTTAAGAAGACTCTGAGGCCAAAGAAAGGAAATGTTTGTGCAGCTCAGAGGAGAAAGATGAGTAGGATTTCATTCGGAGGAGGCGAGGAGGAAGTGAATTATAAATGCGGGGTGCAGAAAAAAAGAATGATTTCGCAGACCAAGTGGATTGGTTCAACGCAGGGGGACAGATTAGAGGAGTAGGATGGCGACGTGAACCAGAAGTACTCTCTTGAACCAGAAGTAGTGAGCGTAGATAGGCCGGGGGTGAAGGACAGTGAAGGATTTTGTACACCAAACAGCAAATTTTGTAGCGAATTCGGAAATGAGCAGTGAGCCAACCAAGGCGGTGAAGGTGAGCTGAAGTAGGCGTTTTGGGAGGAAGTTTAAGAACGAAGCGACAGGCAAGGTTAATAATGGATTGTAGATGGCGGATACTTTTGAGGGGAAGGTGAAAAAACAAGGAGTTACAGTAATCTAGGCGAGTGAAAATGTAAGAATTGACGAGAAGAACAGCCGAAGATTCGTCCAAAAGAGAACGTATGGGATACAATTTTCTCAGAATGAAGCGGCAAGAGCGAGTGAGTTGAGAAAAGTGTTGAGAAAATGATATTGTTGGATCAAATGTGATGCCAAGGTTGCGAATTTGAGCAGCTAGAGGCAAGGAGACAGTGGTAGGGGTTATCCTTGGAGGATGAAAAGCTAAGTAGACAGTTTTGTCGTGATTAAGAAGGAGGTATCTGGAGGCAGCCCATGACGAAATATGGGAAAGAAGTTTAGATACTAAAGAAGAATTATGTAAAGATAAGGGAAAGTAAATTTGTACATCGTCAGCATAGACGTGAAAGGAAATAGGGTATTCTCTGAGGACAGAACAAAGGGACGAGACGTAGAGGTTGAAAAGGAGTGGTCCCAGGAGAGAACCCTGTGGGACGCCAGAAGTCAACGGAACATTGACAGACATCCGGGAATTACAGCGGACAGAAAAGGAACGTTTATGAAGGTAGGAAGAGACAAGAGAAAGAGCTGAGGAAGAAAGGCCAATATGGGCGAGATCTTCACAAAGAATGGAATGATTGACGAGATCAAAGGCAGATGAAAAATCTAATGATATTAGCAGAACAGATTTGCCGAAGGAAAAGTTGGAAAAAATGTCATTAGTGAGGCGAATAAGGAGAGTTTCAGTTGAATGATTTGACATGAAGCCTGATTGACAAGGATCAAGGACCGGAGTAATAATCGGACGAAGTTGTTCAAGGATAGCGTGTTCAAGAAGTTTAGAAGGAAGCGTAAGCATAGATATAGGACGATAGTTGGAGGGGATGGCAGGATCAGCATTAGGCTTCTTCAGTATGGGTGTGATTATAGCATGCTTAGAAGCTAGAAATTGACCATGAAGAAAAGAGGAATTAACCATATGGGTGAGAATGGGAGCAAGGAGGAGGATCGAATCAGAGAGAGCGGAAAAATTAATAGGATCCGAGGGGCTTCTTTTGTTGCGGAGTTTGAGGAGAAAACGAGATGTTTTATAGGGAGAAATTGGTACGAAGGCCGAAATAGAATTTGAGGAGGTAGGAAATGATAGAGGAAAATGACTTTTTGGAATATTTGAGAGTATTGTATCAATTTTTTGAGTGAAAAAAGAGGAGAATTGATCAGCTGAAATCATTATTGGACTCCGGGAGGCACTACCAGTTATTGATTTCAGAGTGGACCACCGAGAGTGTGAACCCTTTCCCAGTGAGGATAGGTGAGAGGTGAAATAAATGGATTTGGCGGAAGCAAGAGAGGCGAGGAAGGAATTTCGAGCCGAGCAAAAGGTTGACCAGGACGAAGGAGAGCGAAAGCGCCTCCAGAGACGCTCCGTACGACGGCATTTGGAGCGCAGGAGGCGCAGATCTGAGGACCACCAAGGAGGGGGTGGAGATTCGCAGATAACTTTGATTTCACGGAGTGGAAAGATAAGATCATTTATATTTGAGAGGTAATCTGAGATAAAGTTTGGGAGTGATAGAGGACTGAGGAAAACATAACTAAGAGGAGATAGGAAGCGTTCGACAAGAGAGGAGAAGTGAGAAGAATTGAAATTCTTGTAGTTGCGTGAAAGAATAACCCTAGAGGAAGATTTGGGAGAACGAGGGGAAAAAAGTTGAAATGTGATAAGGCTATGGTCAGAAAAAAGAGGATCTGGGGGGTGGGTGAGTATGTCTGGGGAAATGAGTTTCGAAGAAGTCGGAGTGGAAATAATGAGATCCAGCGTGTGACCAGAAGTATGGGTAGCACCTGAGTTCAAGACGAGAAGATCCCAAGAGTCGAGCAGAGAAATAAAATCACGTATGAGAGTTTGAGACGAAGGGCGATCAACCCAGATGTTGAAGTCGCCTAGCAGAATATAGTTATCAGAGAAATGTTGGGAAAGTAGTGAGATGAATTCGTCAAAGTCAGACAGGAAGAGTGAGGCGGTACCAGAATTATTATGACGGTATACCACTATAATACCCAGGGTGGGAAGTGCTGGTAGAGACAGACAGAGTACTAAAAATTCGAAAGCAGGAGATGTAAAATTGAATTCTGTGAGGGTGGAGAGGGAAAGCGAGGCATTGAAAATGACGCCAACTCCACCGCCCGAAGGTTTCAATGATGAAGAAAGAGATCGACAGGCATGGAAGAAATTAAAAGACGGGGGAAGATGAGCTCTAAACGTGGGAACGTCGCTCTCCAGGAGCCATGTCTCGGTTAAGAACAAGAGAGAAAGTTGATTGGAGAGTATATATATATATATATATATATATATATATATATATATATATATATATATATATATATATATATATATATATATCAAAATTAACAGATACGGTAACAAACAGGTAAAACTCTAGTCAAACCGATGACGGAAACAAAAATAAACACAAACCAAAATACACAAGTACATCCGCTGTGATCCATCCAGCACAACCTCCAACAGAACCACACTCCATGGTTGCGGCGAAGCACAACCTGCCGTCTTCTCTATCATCGGCCGCCGCGACAGGACACAACACTCCTCGGCCCCAGCAACATCCGTGCTCCCGCCGTGCTCCTCAGCAAACACCCGTGCTCCTCAGCACCCTGTCGCAGCCGGCCGTGATCCACCGTCCACACAAGCCGCGATGTTCCGTCCTCCGCTCAGGTCCTCCGGCTTCGGCAGCCCCAATTCATCAACCCTCGAGCAGCTTCCTCTGACGGGTCAGCGACGCATCCAGAAAAGGCGGGCCGACGAGCACCCTCGGCCACAGCTTCCCCCTCACTGTCTCCAGCCGGCACCTTGCTCCACAGTCGCTCCCTGCAACACTGTCTTGACACGTCGCTGAACACCGCTCTATGCCTGTCCGCCTCTGATGACCGTCACAACTGCTGCCGAAACCGGGTCAAAGCTCCCAATACACCAAAACTCAACAATAAAACCATCAAAAACAAAAGACGCCGAAATAGCTTGTAAAATGCCGAAGTCCAGCTCAACAACGTACACAGAAACATGTATTGAAAGACAGGCGCGCGTGGGACGGCGATGTCCCACGCGCGCCCACAAGACCACACCACTCGTAGACACGCCTCAAGACCGACTCCCCATTTCCCCTAGTTACAGTCACCAACAAAGTTCAGCACACACGCACACCAACACACACAGAATCACACACATACACATACAGACTTGTGTGATCGCAGCATCCAGGAATACCGTCGATAATCTCATCCAACAATCATTGAAACGCAGCACCGACGGAAACAAGGCCGAAATGCACGCGTTTGAATCGATAAAGGTCATCATGTGTTATAAGAGCTGTGATTGATCTTGACGACGGCTCCAGCAGCATCTGGTGGTAAGTCGATCTCAAGTCCTATTGTGTGAAAAATCGACCACGCAGCTGGATTTGCAGCTCCTGAATTGTGGGCAGGGGTGTACTTCGCTGATAATATGCCGATTTGATCCTCGTAGATGAACACACAACCGCAGATCCCCAACTTTTCACGCACCACAACGATGGGACTGATCCATTCGGACGATTCACAGCGCTTGATTGTCTTCAGCTTGCAGTCGCTTGATCATCTGATACACCTCCTGTCGTACCGCTATGGGGAGACGACGGAGCGACGATCTCACGGGCCGTGCATCTGCCTTCAGAACAATCCTGTGATAGTAGCCGGTGATAGCTGGAGGTGGCGAAGTTAACTGCTGATTACAGGAAAACAATTCTCTCATTTCGGATGACACTGAAGACACTATGCCTTGACTCGGGTGGATCGTCAACCATAGGCTTGTCGACGCATCCAGACCTATCAGCCCTTCAGTTGTATGGGTGTCGATCACATAGAAGTCGACGTGGTCCGTGTTGCTGTTGACCGTCACAGTGGTTGGTAGAGTTCCTACCACAGTTAACCGTTGCTGGCCGACGCCGTAGAGCTGTGTGTCAGTATGTCAGATACCTGTGTCAGCCTGAAGTACGGGTTGAGCTACAGAGCCAGATTCGTCGACGCTGATGGTAGCGGATACCATCTTCACCATCTTCATCTACACCATCTTCTTCGATGCCGGCACGTTACACTAGAGGATCGTGACACCTTCAACTGGCGTGTTGCCCTAGGTGTTAGCACCAGATGTCCGGACCTGTCGACTGGTGCTGGTGCTCTGCTTGGTTCGAGATGACTGGCACATGCTTGACCAGTGACCATTACGGCCGCACGCATGACACGTAGAGGAACGAGCCGGTCAAAATTGAGATTGTGGCAAGTCATGCTGTCGTCCGCAGTGTGAACACATCGACTCAGCTGAATTACGCTGGTGTGGCCTGCGATCTTTCCCGTTGACCCTCGCGATGTCCAAATCAGGTTAGTTGACTCTCTGGTCCGTTGCTTGTCGCGCGCCCATTTTCGCTTATTATTGTTTCGATATTTCATATGCCTCTGCAATGTTCAGCAACGAATCCAGCGTGAGAGTACCGTCTTGCAAGAACCGTTCTCTCAACCTGGGGTGCACGGTGTGTTCAACGACTTGATCACGAATGAGCTCGTCATTGAGTCCATCAAACTTGCAGTTAGCGCTGAGGCTTCGCAGAGCAGTGACATAATCAGCCATGGATACTATGACTTGTTGGCGTCGTTGTCGGAAGGTGAATCTCTCTGCGATTACGTTCACCTTGGGTGCGTAGAATTCGTCCAGTAATCGCCTTGTCCTGGAGTATTCGGTCTCTCTCTCAATTTTTGGACTCGGTGGCAGCGCCAGAAATGCCCTCTGCGCTTCTGAGCCCACGCAATGAAGCAAAATGGCTCTTCTACGGGCATCGGAAATGGAATCTTCGTGGATGAAGGTCATTTACATATCGAACGCGAATTGGCATTCCCTCCAGGAGACCACGGGTTTTTTGGGTTTCGACAAAGCTGGGGCATTTGAAGTCACGCTGGCCACGCTTTAGTGAAATTTATATTACCAACTTGAAATGTATTAATGGGAACGAAGCTCGTCGCCAATATGTAGTGTCGCCGTTAGAAGACATGAAATTAGAAACCGGAATGTATTAATAGAATAACCAGTAACAAACCTGAACTTATGTAACCTAACCGACCTATGCGAAATCGCCCAACAGAATACCTAAATATATAACTTCCTTACCTTTTCGACTAGGCCGCGCCCATTCAGGCCTACGTGGTCTTAGTCGCAAAAGCGCAACAATATTCGACACGAATTACTACATGGACACACATAACGCATTAAAGACAAAATATATGCGTAAACACTATACCATGCGAACTATACCATGTGTACCATGTGTACCATCGCAAGCCAATTATTGACCAAGCAAACAAAAATTGGCCTAACCAACAATTATCCGCTGCGAGCCAACAATTTGTCAAGTCAACTATTATATTCGGCCAATTATAATTGGCCTCACTGGTGGATCCAGGGGGGGCTCAGTAGCTGAAGCCTCCCAAAGGTTTCTATCAACTCCTCGTAACCCAGACGTTTACTAGAAGAGGTCAAGAAAATATTTTTCTTAAGAATTATTTGATATAAGCATTATCGCAAAGACGTTGCATAATGATGCATGTACATAACTCATCGTCCCCAAATTTCAGATCTCCCCAAAATTCCTTCAGCTCCTCCCAAAATTGCACTCTTGATCCGCCACAGATCGGTTTCGTGTGACCACGGCTTTGTATAAAATTCAGTCATAAGTTTAAATAATAAATTTTTTAAATTGCATATTTTGGTTAGATTTTAATCTCTAGATTTTCCATTTTATTTGGGGCCACCAAATAATGTACTTTGCTCAGGGTCTCCAGTTATCTAGGACCGGCCCTGTGTGAATGATGCTCCGGATATGACGAGGCACAGTGACTAGGCTCGTTGAGTCGTCCTCCTGAGGCACCCTGGTCTCATCGGCCTACGGCGCCCTCTCCTGCAACTCAATACCAGCTAATGTAGAAATATTGTCGCAGCAGGTTGTTACATGTCGCCAATACACATCCGCTCAATGAATATTTCAGTGCAGCGTCGCACAACCGTGAAACTAGATAGCGAACACATGCACCTTTTATGTATGCCCGTGTGCTCCCCCATATCAACTGGGGGAGTGTCTTCTGGGTTCTGCGTATGTTCGTGTGCGCGTGTGTTTACACAGGGGTGCACTGTGTGTGTTGTGTTTTCTTCATTTACTTCTAACTGCGTGCAGTGTTGCGCTTCTGATTCCCACCCTGCGCGTATGTGAGTGTGTATATATGTGTGTGTGTGTGTGTGTGTGTGTCAATGGGGAATGGTAGTGTTCTGGACACAGGGCAGGTATTGGCGCTGGGGAGACAGTTTATGTCCTCTGGAGATTGCAATTTTTGTCACGTGCTCACACACACACACACACACACACACACACACACACACGTACACTCACAAAATGACTTCGATACAGTAGAGAAGTAGCATCCTATGTGCACATATGTCTCTACTCGCTCATGTGTGTCTGTTCGTCTGTGTGTCTGTTTGTGTGTGCGTGTGTTCAGCCAGCACCCAAAGCTCGAATCTCCCAGAGGTGGAGTAGCCAAGCGCATCTAAGGGGATTACACCAGGCGGGAAGCTGGCAGGCTGGGGGCATAAATGGATTCTTCGTGTCCCTTAGGACACACATTGCTTTTGTACAATCTCACAAGAGTGCTGGTGTCCGCTCCTCTGTGTTTGTGTGTTTGTGTGTATGCGTGTGTATATCTAATTAAACAATCAATATTCCACTGACTGCCGACAAGCGTGTGCATCTACACGTGCTATAAAGAATTACATATGTTGTCTAATGCACAAACATGAACGAGTACATTAATGCCTATGTGTGTGTATGTGTATGTGCGTGTGTACGATGTGTATGTGTGTGCATTCGTATGTGTGTGCGTTCGCTGAGAGGGAACTGTACCACTGTGTATCGGTCTTGTGTAAGATTGTCAAAATTTATCTTTTTTTCTCCAAAAATACTTGGGATTCAGCTTTAAACGGCTGGTTAAGTACGACAAAACTGATTATATAATTGTTATAATAATAATCATCATAAGTATTATTATTGTTGATAAGATGCAAGTCTGGCAGCAGTAATACCACTTTGCGCTGATCCCACGCACCCTAAGCGTCCAAAAGATGTAGCGAGTTTGATAAATACAAGCTGGGACAAGAAGATGAAATCTAAGCAGTGTAGAAGCATAAAAAAGTATAGAAGCAAACGAAACAAACGATTAAAGCTGAAAAATCAAATGAATTGATCAAATCAAAAAGCTAAATAAATTGCAATCTGCAGTTACATTAGCCGTTGCGTGTTACATTTGTGTATGGCTCATGTCTATGGGATACGCATAGCTGTTCTCCTTAGACGCTGGTCTGGGGGAATATAATTCTCCTCCGCGCACAATTGTATTCAAATTTGTCGATTGCTCTTTCCCTTTTGGTCGGCGCGATGTGTCGTTGTTAGTGCAGGACAGTCACTATGTGTCGTGTGATTAATGCATATCCAGCCGTGTAACACGCCGCCCTTTTGTATGTGTGTGTGTGTGTGTGTGTGTGTGTGTGTGTGTGTGTGTGTGTGTGTGTGTGTGTGTGTGTGTGTGTGTGTGTATGCACGTACGTGTGCGTGTGTGTATGTATGTGTGCTTGTGTGTGTGTGTCGACCGTTTAATAACCGCCAACTGCTTCTCAGACCCATCATTAATCACACACACGCACACGCACATATACACGCATACATGCAGACCCATATAAACACACGCGCGTACACACACACACACACACACACACACATTTATATATACAAACACATACAGGCAGACACGTGCTTGATGTAAACGTGATTAATACACACACACACACACACAAACACACATACGAGTACATACACACGGACACCGGCGGTCAGAAAACGCTTTTTTGCTACAGTCTCCCGTTTAGCCGCTTTTAGTATCATTCAATACTTAATAGACACACACACACACACACACACACATACACACAAATACGCAGACATACACACGTAGATACGCACACACATATAGACACACACACATATTTACGTGGAAGATAAAATGGAAGGTGGCATAAGATACACCAAGACTACTACAAATAAGTGCAATATATTTCTAATAAGTACAATGGATGTGTGCCGATATTCTATAATTTTCTTGATAGCGGAAATATTCCTCTCGGTCCCAGAGGCTGACGGGCGCCCAGATCGAGAATCATTTTCGAGCGATCGTCTCCCAGGGTTGAATCTAAAGTCGACCCTCCAAATGGCGGACTCGAAGGCACAGATAAATAATTCCGCTATTTGAATGTTTTCGCTATTTGGAGGTGTGCCCTGCAGCAATGGTTATGAACATTTTTTACTGTGAATCGTTCATTTTTCACAAAATATTTTTTATTGTTTACCAGTTTGCATTTTTCTCCAATGATTCTACTAAGAGTTTTCATAACCCCAAAAATTATTCTGAATTATTCTGCTGCGCGGTGTTCTCTGGGCGCCGTGGTTTTCGTAAGCTGCAGCTTGCAGCATAGTCCCGTTTCATCAATGTTGAAAACATGATTAGTCCACGATGCAATAGTAATCGGGATCGTCAATGTTATACGAAGGTATATATTCCTGTGTTATTCCTGTGCGCGGCCCCTCCCTGAAGTCCTAGTCGACCGCCTATTTCACCTATGCGTAATGCTGATCCTGATAAGTCCCTCGTCTCTACCAATCAGACTGCAACAGTCAACTGTTGGCAGTCGACAAGCTGGAATCAGAGTACTACATACATAAATCATTTCAGAATAACACAAATATCCTCGGTTTACGTTAGAGGGGACCAATACATTATTCCGCTATTTGGAGGTTTCCGCTATTTGGAGGTGAAATTAAAATGCATTTAATAGGTTTTTTAAAGGTGCCAGGAAAGTATTCCGCTATTGAAGGATTCCTCAATTAGGAGGTCCGCTATTTGGAGGGTGGACTGTATATGCAAATAGCAATAATGTCAAGGTTCCCAGAAATGCACAATTTCATACCACGTTAATGCCGTCAATAACATATTTGAACGGTCGCTGTATATCGGTATGTACCTGTAGGTCTGTGTTTGTCACTGTGTGTGTGTGTGTGTGTTTGTATGTATGTGTGTGTATGTTTATGTGTATGTGTGTGTGTGTGTGTGTGTGTGTGTGTGTGTGTGTGTGTGTGTGTGTGTGTGTGTGTGTGTGTGTGTGTGTGTGTGTGTAGAATAGCTTATTTGTCTGAAATTTTCACGCTGGAGAATCTAGAAAAAACATAGTGACACAGACATAGCGTGAATAATTTGTACGCTTGTAAGACTTGCGTGTGTGTGTGTGTGTGTGTGTGTGTGTGTGTGTGTGTAGAATAGCTTATTTGTCTGAAATTTTCACGCTGGAGACTTGTGTGTGTGTGTGTGTGTGTGTGTGTGTGTGTGTGTGTGTGTGTTTTTGTTGTTTTTTTGAGACGCACAAATATATTTACAAACACGTACACATATTCACAATACTACTATAAAACAATGGAGGCGGCGTTGCCACGAATGACGGCCAGGCTTGTGTGTGTGTATGTGTGTGTGTGTGTGCGTGTGTGTGTGTGCAGCGCCTTAGAGACCCTCTAGGTGTAGGGCGCTATATAAATGTTTCCATAATGTAATGTAATGTAATGTGTGTGTGTGTTTGTGTGTGTGTGCTTGTATATGCGTGTGTGTGTGTGTGTAGTTTCTTGTCCATTGTGAGGTGATGTGTATCCCTTAATATTCGACAGAATGTGTGAATATACGTTTCCCTATGTGTTTGTATGTGTGTGTGTATATGCTGGTGATATAGACAAATTGACCTTGATATAGGAAAGGAAGAACGGATAGATATAGTGAATGACTAAAGATGAGAACAATGGAGAGATAGGGTAAATGCACGTACATACACTCGCACACACACTCACATACACATACACACACACTAACATACACACACAGACACACGCACAGATGCATCGCACACCGCACATATCAGACACATATATACATATACACACATCAGACACACTGACAGACATATATACACACATCAGACACACAGACAGACATACAAGTATATACACGTTAGCATATCGGTGATACGACAACATATATCGCATGTATCTGCGTCAGATACCGTCTTCTCTACGGTATACACACACACACACGCGCACACACATATAGACACACACACACACACACACACACACACACACACACACACACACACAAGCTTCATATTCAATAAGTTCACTAGAACGTATGATGTGCCCTTTCGAACCCTTATAACGCGCTTTGTGTCATGTGTATGTCTGTGTGTGTATGATTGTGTGCCTGTGTGTGTGTGTGTGTGTGTGTGTGTGTGTGTGTGTGTGTGTGTGTGTGTGTGTGTGTGTGTGTGTGTGTGTGTGTGTGTGTGTGTGTGTGTGTGTGTGTGTGTGTGTGAGTGTGTGTGTGTGTGAGTGTGTGTGAGTGTGTGAGTGTGTGTGTGTGTGTGTGTGTGTGTGTAGTGCACCTGGTGACGGGTGATATCCGGCGTGTGTATATGTATGTCCGTCTGTGTGTGTGTGTGTACGTCAGATTTTCACACTGATTCTGTTCTGCTCTTTTGTGGGCCGGTCGCAGTCCCTTTCATCTGTCATCTAAGTGCAGATGTGTGTGTGTGTGTGTGTGTGTGTGTGTGTGTGTGTGTGTGTGTGTGTGCGTGTGTGTGTGTGACCTTTGTGCATTTTTCACGCCAAATATGATCAGCCTATAGCCGCATGTGTGTATGTATGCTTGTGTGTAGCTGTGTGTGTGTGTGTGTATGCTTGTGTGTGCGTGTGTGTATGATTTGTGTCGGTAATTGCTTTTATGCGCCAAATCTCATACTGTGAAATCTCAGCCAACACACACACACACACACATACACACACGCATACATGCACACTCAGACGTACACTTACGCATGCATACTGAAAGCATCGGTGGTCTGTTTGTGTATATGTACCATCACTATTTCTATGCGTATGTGTTTGTGCGTGTGTTTGTGCGCGTTTGTGTGAATACACCAAGGGTGCTATCAACTGGCCGATACAAGCACAGTCCTGTGCTGGAGCCAAAAACTTCCGAATCCTATGAGTTCTCATTCACACGGACACACACACACACACACACACACACACACACAGAGACACACACACACGGTAGTCGTGATGACGACGGTAAGCGTGCTGGCATGAAAACAGCGCGACATAATCTGGCATCACTGGTGTCGGCGGGGTACAGAGTGCGCCACTATTGTCTCGTCCGCGCCACAATCGCCTCCACCGCCGCCACCGGTGAAGCGGCACAGGTAAATAGGATTGACGGTCGGCGTGGCGGCGCGGACACACTGTTCAACTGTCGCTCACTCGTGATTTAGCGCAGAATAACTGGCCGGATTAGCATACAACTATAATGGCTCCGTGAAAGTGAATGTCTGTGTGTGTGTGTCTTCATGAGCGAGTGAATATTGAGTATTGTATTGTAAATAAGTGTCAATTCAGTGAAATTCTTATTGTGAAAATTTATACGCACGCGCAACAAACTCCATTGGTTTCTCTCTCGCAATTCATTTAATTTTTTCTGCATTTCATTCTATGCCAATCAATTTATATCTGCTGCACATGATAAAACAAGATGCAGCGCATAAGAAAATAATAATAGGCACACATAGGAGAGCGAAATCAAAAGACAGAGATAGCAATTGGATCAGTCTCCGTCAGTGGCGGCGCCAGGATTTCTCCGATGGGGGGCTAATGAAAAAGTTGAGGGGGCTTGGCGAAACATGAACGGCTACACTCTAACGCTGACTTCATGTTATAAGGGACTGGGGCACACTGATTCCGTCCTCGAACTTGAACCAATATCACAGGGCTTCATTTACAGTGGTAATAAATTTTAATGTCAATGATTAGGATTTGGGGGGCTTAGGGAGATAGACATATTTGGTGGGCTGAAACCCCCCGACCCCCCTTGGTGCCGCCACTGGTCTCCATATTAAATCGCCTGCAATTCTTAAAAGTTTGCATAACTGACAAAATGATAAATCTTCCGCTAAACACGCTGGATTTCACACCAACACTGTCCTACGCTAGAAACTGTAATACAACTTTTGTACCTTGCTTGTAATCACATTCACACACATACACATACAGAGAGACATACACACACATGCAATGTTTCTGTGCATTCTCAACATCTGAATCCACTTCAGTGATCTATATGTACATTTCGTATATGTATGTGTGTCTTTGTTTGTCTGTTTGTTTGAGTGTATGTGTCAATCAATCAATCAATCAATCAATGCTTCATTGCAATCGCTGGGCACGCGCTTTTCATTGCAATATATACACACATTATACAAACATACATATATAAACATACACACATACATACATGTATAAACATACACACATACATACATGTGTAAAAATACACACATACATACATGTATAAACATACACACACATACATACATACACATACACACACATACACATGGCAACATTTATCGTTCAAATATATATTACAAAATTTTGGCCGCTTCATAGTTTATACGTTTGCGAGCTGCTTCCGTGGATATTTTCGGCAGTTTGAGCGGTCTTGTTCGTTTCAGGTTGATATTTTGTTCACGTGCAGGTTCAAATGTCTCGTACAAGGCAGTGGGTTTTTGGGTTGTCGTTATCGTTCGAATAAGTCGTTTGCTACTGTCGTTAATGAGTGCATCCACTGTAGGTAGGCCGAGCTGTCTACAAGTTTCGGAAATGTGGTCGTATTTTCGTTTTTTCGTGAGTGATTGTTGCCACTCACTATAGGACTCCCCCTACCAGAGCGGAGCTGGGCGATACACGGACAAGATCGATACATAAGACACACGAGAGAATACACACGGCGTACGTTCATACACTGCACCAGCTGATAACCTAAATTACACATACATACTAATGGTGATGACGGTGATGATGATCATGATGTTGGAAAAAATGATGATGAGGACATAGGTATAACAAATATATAACAATAAACACTATATGAAATATTGCACAATAACATCAGCACGCAGGAAACAGCAGTGAACGACGTGCGCCCTACTGTACTACACAGACCTACTCTGCATACAGCAGATATACGGAGTAGCCCGTGCAGAGACGTGAGACATGGGTGTTAAAGGTATACACGAATAAACCTGCAAATATAAATGGAGACAATGCGACAAATGCAACAAAATCATCAATGGACGAAACTCGAAAAACTATAGAGCTAAGTCAAATCAAAACGTCAGTCTCGAAATCAAGGCTGTTGTCAAGAATAGACAAAGTCTGGGTCTACCTTAAACCGGACTTTCCGACCTGCCCGGGTGGTCTTCTGTGGTGGCGGCTGCGGTGGCAGCTGTGGTGGCAGCTGCGGTGGTGGAGAGGCACGAGGCGCCGGTACAGGGGTGGGAGGCGGGGCGGTTGCAGTTCTCGGAGCTGGTGTGGGAGGTGCGGACGGCGCCAGTTTGGCGGCAGACACTGCGGCTGGAACGACGGCCGGTTTGAGGCGGTCGATTGACACAGTATCCGACCCGCCAGTTGGTAGGGCGATCTTGAACACCTTCGGAGACCTCGAAACGACGCGGAACGGACCGCGGTAAGGCGCCTCCAGCGTTCTTCGCACTCAATCCAGACGAACCCACACCTGCTCACAGGACATCAGCTTAGTCGGCACGTAAGACGGAGACGTACCGTGCACTGAACCGGCCGACATGCTGTGGAAATCCACCTCCTGCAATCCTCCGGGCCAACTCCATCACAAGCTGGTGCTGCGTCCTGGTTGAGACGATGTCGCCCGTCGGGACTCTAGGACACAGCAGGTATCCGCCAGTGACAGCTGTGAAAGGAGAAACACCTGACTCAGTCGGCAGCAGTCGCACACCCAGCATCACCACCGGCAGTGACGAGAGCCAGTCCTGTCGCCGAGCTGTTAAAGCTGTCTTTATCACCCGATGGAGTCTTTCCACGAGGCCGTTTGACTGCGGGTGGTCTGCCGTAGTCCTCACACGGTGGAAAACGGCCAGGGCGGAAAGCTCACGGAGGAGCTCCGACTCGAGCTGGGTACCGCGGTCAGTCACCACACGAAGTGGCACCCCAAACCGGGATACCCAGTGGTACATGAAGGCCTCAGCGACGGACGCGGCAGAGATTTCCGTCAGCGGCACGGCCTCGGACCAACGGCTGGCTCTGTCGATACAGGTTAACAGGTAGCGGTAGGGCGTCGACTGCAGGTGGTAGCGCGACGTGGCCGGCGGCAGCGGTCCCACTATGTCCAAGTGGATGCACTCGAAGCGTGTACTTGGAACGTCGAATTCTGTCCGTGGCTACTTGGTGTGCCTGTTGATCTTGGCCTTTGGCACGCGGTGCAGGCGCGGACCCACGACTTGATATCTGACTCCATCTTCGGCCAGATATAGCGAGATTCGATCATCTTGACACTAGTCGCAATACCTGGGTGGTACAGACTGTGCATTTGATTGAACACAGGTAAGCGGCATTGCTCGGGCAGGAACGGTCTGGGGTGTGGAGTCGACAGGTCACACAGCAACGGAAGATCTCCTGATGTCTTCATCGGCGTCAGCGAAGCAGCAGCAGTTTGGGTCTCAGCGTCATCTGCTTGTGCACGTGCGATGGCCGGCAGGTCGCAGACATCGATTTCGACAGCGTTCACGCTGCGTGAAAGACAGTCTGCGACCATGTTGTCAGCGCCCTTGATGTGCTGCACATCCGACACGTACTCGGTGATTCACTACCAGTGGTGCTGCTGACGGTCAGACTTGGCCACGTTGGAACTGCTGAACGCCGACACCAGCGGCTTGTGGTCGGTCAGCAGCGTCACCGATCGACCCTCCAGGTGGTGCCGGAAATGCAGCACGGCGTAGTAGGCGGCCAGTAGCTCACGGTCGTACACTGAGTACTTTCTTTGCGCCACGGACAGCCTTTTCGAGAAGAAGGATACCGGTTGTGGGCTGCCGTCGACCATTTGATGCAGGGCCGCGCCGGCGGCCGTGGACGAGCAGTCGGTCACGAGCTGCAGGTGTGAGCACTTGGGCAACGGATGTGGAAGAGTGCACGCGTTCTCCAGCGCCTCCTTGATAGCGACGAATGCCGCTCTCTCTTCGTCATCTAACGTGAGGGACTTGGCTTTGGGCTGCATCTTGGTCCGTTGCGAAAGCGGATGGACTATCTTGGCGAAACCCGGAATCATTCGCCTGTAAAAATCCACCATTCCGAGAAATTGTCGGAGAGATGCAGAGTCCGAAGGTGCTGGGAAATCGCTGATGGCGGCGATCTTGGCGTCCGGAGGGCGGACTCCGTCAGCTGTGATATTGTGGCCCAGGAAGCCGATGCTCGTCTGGAAGAACGAGCACTTCTCTAGGGACAGGCGGAGGCCATACTGTTCGAAGACCCCAAGCACAGCCGACAGGTCGCGCTTTTGCTGCTCCTCATCCCGCGAGAAAACCAGCACATCGTCCAGGTAAGCAAACGTACAGTCCAGGTGCCCAAGAACGCTGTTGATCAGCCGCTAGAATGTGGCACCGGCGTTGCGCAGCCCCAGCGGCATGAACATGTACTGGAAGAGCCCGAACGGAGTGACGACGGCGGTCTTCGGAATGTTGTCCTCGTTCATAGGCACCTGGTAGTACGCCTGCAGCAGGTACAGCTTGGAGAACACCGCCATGCCCGCCAACCGCACCGACAAGTCCTGCACGTGCGGGAGAGGGTACCTGTCTGGTACCGTGCGGGCGTTAAGCGCACGATAGTCGCCCGTGATGTGCCACTCACCAGGGGTCTTCTTGGCGACCATGTGGAGCGGAGAAAACCACGGCGAGTTCGATCGACGGACGATACCAGCCTCGATGAGGTGGTCGAAGGCGGCTTTTGCGGCGGCCTCTTTGTCGGGTGGGATTCGACGCAGGCGAGCGAAAACAGGGGCCACACTGCCGGTGTCAATGTTGTGATGGACGGGCATCACAGTCCGGCAGTTGACCTCACGCGGTGAGAGCAGTGGTGAATGTTGAGTCAGCAGCGAACGGACATACGCCGGCAGGTGACCCAAATCATTCACCACTAGACCCACGTGTCGCTCACGGCTGGCGGTGGCAGGCGCTCTCAACGTTGTCGTGTCGTCGCGGATGCAGCTGTTGCGACAGTCGACGATGAGTTCAAAGTGCCGAAGGAAATCGTGGCCGAGCAGAGGGTAAACAGAGTCCGACACGACGAACGTCCACGTGAAGGTGCGTCGCAGCTTCGGCACGGCGATCTGCAGTCGGGCCTCGCCATGAACCGTCATGGGCTGGCCGTTGGCTGCAGAAATGCGGACTGAAGTAGGATACAGAGAGGACCTGTTCACCATGCTCGGCGGGACGATGGAGATTCCGGTGCCGGTGTCGACCTCGAACTGTACCCAGCGTCCACCAACACGGGCTGCAACTGTTAGAAGCGGCAGGCTTGATGGTGCAGCCACCATAGCCTACCGCTCTAGTCTTCCGGCTGGCGCTGCGGAGACGTGGAACGAGACGCAGGGCGCGACGACGGCTCCAACGTGACGACATTGCGTTTGTCCGGCCACGTACACCACCCGTCTTACATGTTCTAGCCTCGGGGCCGTTGAAGTAGTTGCTAAGACAAACTTTGGGTCGCTGGCCTCTGCGGAACGGCCTCGGTCAATGTCCATTCGGTCCACGCTGGTAATTGGCCGGTTGCTGGTAGCTGGAGGTGTTGAGGACTGCGAACGGTTGTGCTGACTGGTAGGACCTGGGGAGAGGCATCAGGTCGTCCGCTAACTCCGCCAATTGGTCGAGAGACAGGGTCGTCTTTGCTGCCAGGACAAGACGGATGGATGGCGGCAGAGTTTGGGTGAGTTTGTGACGATTGAGGTCGTCCGAGGCTCCCACTCTGCGCGCCAGGGTCTGCAGCTCGCACATCAGCACCGAAGGTTAGCCGGATATCGTCGCCTTCGCCATCAGCTCCTCGAAGAGATCCGTCTTGGTGCGCTCGAAGATCCTGAGGACCTCAGCTCGGAGCAGCGTGAAATTCTCCGAGTCCACCACACTGGCGGTGAGCCGTCTGATGACGTTGGTCGGCAGCGCTGACATGGCGTGATGAAACTTGGTCGACTCGACCGTCACGCGGCTCAGCTTGAATTGAGACGCCAGCACCCTGAACCAAACCTCCGCGTCCGTTTCGACAAACTGCGGTGGTTTGACTGAGACGTGGTGGATACCGGCGTCCTCAGTGGTGGCGTCCTCGGCGTCAGCACGATGCGGTGTGGGCTTGGGATATTGCGTCTCCATGATGAGGGTGAAATGATGCGGATGAATGTGATTGCACGATAATGTGACGCAAAATGAGGTCAATGAAAATTAAATAACGGAGAAAATGAACAGAAGATGAGTAAGCAGCGAAAATATAGGTAACGGAATTGAATATGAACCAATAATATGAAAAGAAAATGATAGAACGTCATAGGGTCACCACTTGTAACGGGTAGACTCCAAAAGTATACAAACACCGGCCACGGCGTGGAACAGAATGAGAATGTATTGCATTTCCTGCGGGCTTATATAGGGTCGGTCAGGTCATGTCTTGTCATCAGTTGATTGGTCCACGTCAGTTGTAACACGGTCACACATACAGGACAAATCCGTCAATACACAAAGCGCGTAACATTACTGTAACAAAACCAGAAACTAAAATATATTACAGACAGGCGCGCGTGGGCATCACCGCCCCACGCGCGCCTACAGGACGTCACACTCCGATCGCACCACAAACACGACTCTACGCTCACACCGTGACACACGGGAGCACACGGACACACACACACACGCACAGTCCTCACGCACACCGCCACAACCAATCAGCGGCGAGCCGGTCAATCGCTCGCCGCCGCGGGGCATGCACACTTCATGAAACGCATACATACAAACACATCACCAAACAACGCAAACACGAACGCAAACGCGAATCAAACACACACACACACACACACACTAAACCACAGACACTCCAACGCGCTCACACACTCTCTCTCTCGCTCACAATCACACCACACCTCCACCTGTTTTTACAGAAACATGAACTATAGAGCATACAATAAAAAAACGCATAACAAACAAACAAAAACAACCAAACCCGACGACGGCCTCCACCAGACGCACACACCTTGGCTGCGGCGAAGCGCAACACGGCAGGCCCCAGCATCTTCCACGCTCCCGCCTCCGCCCGTGCTCTTCAGTGCTCCGCCGCAGCCTGCCGACCTCTTCATCACCGGCTGCCACGACAGGGCACAACACCTTGACCCCAGCATCCACCATGCTTCCGTCGACACCGGTGCTCTTCAGCACCCTACCGCGACAGCCGTAACGTCGCCGCACATGCAGGCCACGCCGTCGTCTCAACTCCTTCGTTTTCTCCTCCGGCTTCAGCAGCTCCTTTCTCTCACATGCCCTCCAGCACCAGCAGCCTCCACCAGCGATCTTCATTCTGCCCGGCGACGAGTCCAACACCAGTGCAGGTGGGACGAAGAGCAACCCTCGGCCACAGCTCCCCCGCAGCTTCCTGCCGGCACCATGCTCTCCTGCCGTCCCCCTGCACACCAACATGACACGCCGCCGAGCACCTCCACCACGTCCTTGTAACATGTTGATCATACGACCATGTATTGCACACTGTCCTGCGCCACACTCCCGAGCCACCCGCGTGCGCACCGTCAAGCCACTCCCACGACAGTGGCGTGACGCGTGACGTCACGCACTGTTCATAACACACACGCACATATATCTACATACATATGTGACACCTCCCCCTCCAAGTCAATCACAACCTATATAAAACATGAAATAAAATACACGCACATACATACATACGTTATACCTCCCCCTCCAAGTTAATCACAACATACATACCACATGAAATGGCATTGCATAACACGCGTTCACGGCACATAATCATTCAAATACGCCGGCGGTCGACGAATACGCATAGACCGCCGCGGTAACACACGATCCTCATTGCCTGTTGTGTTTGACCTGTTGGACGGGAGGACCTCAGGGCTGGGAAGCCCTTGGATCATCTGGTAGCTACGGGTCGACTGCACGGGATTATCTTCCCCTGCCATCAAAATATGACGGCGATTTCGTCGATACAGTGTGCCACCCACTTTTACCAAATACGACTTATAGGGTAGCTTCCTTACACATTCTCCCCGTGACCACGAGTTTTGATCCGGCCGTTTTACCCGAACTGCTGTCCCTGGACGAATCGGCGGCAATGACCGCACTCCCTGATGATCATAATAACGTTTTTGATCGGCTTTGCTATTCAGCAAATTGTCCCGAACCCCTTTGGGAGGATCCGGCTCTAATGAACGTCGGGTTGTGGGCATCAGAGTGCGACACCGACGTCCGAACATAACGTGCGCCGGCGAGAAGGCTGTATATTGACTGGGTGTATTTCGCCAAAGCATGAGCGCCCACATGGGATTCTGCCGAGTATCGTGCGCTTTTCGGAAGATCCCCTTGATTAGCTTGACAGCGTTTTCTGCACGACCATTCGACTGCGGATACCTCGGACTTGACGTTATATGCAACATATCCACAAATGACGCAAACTCTTTGAAGTCAAGACTGGCAAATTGTGGCCCGTTATCAGACACAAGTACTTCCGGCACACCATAACGAGCAAATTGGTGGGAGAGAATATTTGTCACAGCCGTCGTTGTTACAGGCGACAATCGTTCAACTTCAATATATCCACTGAAGTAATCGACTAAAACGAGATAATTAGCACCGCGAAATTCGAATATATCCGTGCCAACTTTTTGCCACTGCCGACTTGGCACCTCGTGCGGCGTTAATGGCTCTGGAGGCTGTTGGGGACGGTATGAAATGCATGTTTCACATCGTAATATCTTGTCCCTCACCATAGCCTGCCGCCCTGCACAATTGAAAAATGTGCCCACTTGCACGGCCACCGGCTTTGTGCACAATTCTTTTGCCGCAGCAAAGTATGTCCAGTCTCTCCTCCATGCATTCCACTCCGACGCTAACACAGGTGAGGTCAACTCCAGCTCCGGAGGCTGTCTAGCTGCCATCCTTGAAACCCGCACAACAAAACTCACAGAGAAACGACACCACTCACACACACTCACAAATAACTCACAAATCTACTGGGCCCTTCTGACACCATGTAACATGTTGATCATACGACCATGTATTGCACACTGTCCTGCACCACACTCCCGAGCCCCCCGCGTGCGCACCGTCAAGCCACTCCCACGACAGTGGCGTGACGCGTGACGTCACGCACTGTTCATAACACACACGCACATATATCTACATACATATGTGACAGTCCTCCAGGCCGCTGCAAATACTGGAGGGTACTATCTCCACTGCTGAAGCCGGGTCGCAGATAAACAATATTTCCAAATAAAAAACAAAAGGCCGAAATAGCTTGTAACAAACAAAAAGACTAAAATATATTACAGACAGGCGCGCGTGGGCATCACCGCCCCACGCGCGCCTACAGGACGTCACACTCCGATCGCACCACAAACACGACTCTACGCTCACACCGTGACACACGGGAGCACACGGACACACACACACACGCACAGTCCTCACGCACACCGCCACAACCAATCAGCGGCGAGCCGGTCAATCGCTCGCCGCCACGGGGCATGCACACTTCATGAAACGCATACATACAAACACATCACCAAACAACGCAAACACGAACGCAAACGCGAATCAAACACACACACACACACACACACTAAACCACAGACACTCCAACGCGCTCACACACTCTCTCTCTCTCGCTCACAATCACACCACAATTACATTAATTTACAAACATTAATTAAGGCGGTGATTCATAAAAACATAATGTTCAAACGTAATTTAATTAAATGATCACAAATCAATTCATAAAAAGAAAGAACAAACAACCGCAGCTCACACACTCTCGATGAGAGATGCCAATGGAGACCAATCTGGGTCAAACATTGTTGCCACTCACTATAGTAGTATCATCCGCGTACTGTACTACGCGTAACCCATGGTGTTTGTGTTTTCTTGTAAAATGCGCTGAAAAATCATTCGAGAATATGAGAAACAGCACACAGCTCAGACTGCCACCTTGGAAAATCGAGAGGTTATCAACTGTCGAAACGGTGCCGGATAGATCATATGCATGATGATGCTGGACACCTACTTGTTGAGTGTGGCCGTGTAAATAACTGCCGAACCATGAGGGATTTATGTTGTGAGCTGCGATTTTTTCGAGAAGCTTGTCGTGGCGGACGAAATAAAAACTTTTTGAGAGATCTACAGACACTAGAAGAGTGGACTCGCGGTTATTCTTGGCTTCATAGGCAGTATCGTCTATGACCATGAGTGCTGTTTCGCATGACAATCGTCGCCTGTATCCGTGATGGGCGTCGCTGATGAGATGGTTATTTTCTAAAAAGTTCATCGTTTGTATTTGTATGGCTTTTTCGAGGAGTTTCATGACGGGCGGAAGAATCGATATTGGTCGAGTGTCGTTTTTCTTTTTAGCGTTGTTTTTTGGTACAGGAATAATTATACAACAACAACAACAACAACAACAACATATATTTAATATAGCGCACATATTTATACACAGGCGCGAAACAGACACAACAGACAGGAACATCACAGCGAGCAGGGAGTAGGCACATGAGGCATAGAAAAATGAAAACACGTTTGCGAACTGGAACATGCTAGATGGCCGTTGGCTATCAGATAGTTCATCCGCCCTTGATGGCGTGTTTGAGTCATTGTGGTACTTGTCGCGAGGTGATGCTGAGGTTGATTATGTCTAACAGAATATGACTGATCGCTTCAAAAGATCTGAATAGCATTTTCATGTTGATACCGTCTCTGTCTTCACTCGTTGATATCTCCGTTTTCATTATTATGTTGAACAGCTCTTGCATCGATATTGGCTGCAGTTCCAATCTACCAGTGTTGACACGTGGTAGGAGATTGGTAGCCTCGTGAGATGTTTGTTGTATACTTTTCGCAGTGTCTATTCCGGTTCTGACATATCGTGCATTGGGTTCATTAGCATTGATCGTAAATGCTGACTTGGTTTTCTTTCGACCGATGATTTCCTCGCACTCTCGCCACATTGATGAAAACGGCTTGTGTCGCATGCTAGTTTCTATTAGTTCGCGATTGTAGGCTCGGATAGCATTTTTGCACATCATGTTGATTCGCTTGTATTCATCTTTGCTGCCTTGCCTCAAAGCTCGCTTTCTCTGTTCATACAGCTGTCGTATGAAAATAGGCAGAGGCTTTTTATGTGTGTTCCGTATGCGTTTAAATTCGTATGGGCAGAGTATGTTCATTTGTCGCATGAATTCGTGCACAAATCGGTCATATTTTTCATCGACTGTCTTGCCACTGTACGAGTACAGTACTCGTATACCGGAATCCAATTGGAATTTCGCAGAGTAAAATTCAGTGTTCTCATATCTACCGTCGTGTAATTTCGCATTTGTTTATATTGTTTGTCTTCGTTTCTATCGTCTGTTGAGAAAGTACATGAATTATGTGTCCATTTGTGAGGTGAGCCATAGTGAGAATGGAAAACAGAAACGTGTGTGAGTGAGTACGGCACATTGGTGGCTACTATGTCAAGCAAACTGTGTGCTGGAACATATGTAGGAATGGTAGTATTGGTGATATAGAAGTCATAAGCTGTGAGTAGATTCAATCAGCTGTGAGTAGAACCTTTCACCTGGCCTGTCTTCGGCTTGTTTCAGTAAACAACAGTTGAGATCACCACCAATTAAAACTGCTTGATACGGACTTCTTGTGAGCTTTTCTTGCAGTTGTTCTTCAAAATCATTGAGATCTTCATTGACCTGTCCCACAGTGTTATCAGGCGGTCGATACACGCTGGCTAGTAGAGCAGTTTGTCACTTTTTGATATGCACTTTAACCCACACAAGCTCTATGTTACTGCTTATTGAACATGAACTTGTTTGCACTACTTCACATGTATATCCATCTTTTATGTAGCTAGAAACTCGTCCGTGTTTCGGTGCTCGTCGTGATTTTATTGGTCTGTCATGTCTGACCAAGTAATAATTATGTATATTCAGAAACCGATCGGGTATTTCGATATGCAGCCACGTTTCCTTGAGTAAAATTGCATCATAATAGTATTTCGTTGCTAGATCGTTTCTCAAATCAGGTAGCTTTCCTCTGAGCGACTGGACATTCAACTGAGCCACGTCAAATTTGATGGCGTGCTGGTACTTCACAGATGTAGGCTATTGCGGGCTTTGGTTCAAGAGACTGATATCATAACTGAGATCGCTCGGGCTTACTCGTTTTTTGTGACTGTCCAGATCAGTTCGTCTTATGATATTCAACCTTATAGCGGAAAATATAGGACACATGGTCGAGAAGGATGCGTGTTGGCTGTCTTGACATCCGGCAAGGACACAGTTGTGACATTTTGGGTGATCTTTGCTGCTGCAGTCGCTTGTTTTGTGCGGTCCAGTGCAGTAGCCGCAAACATGCTTGTGTTGACAGTGGATTGTCTTATGATTGAAGCTTTGACATTTCGTACATCTGTTTACCCAGAATCTGTCGTAAACTCTGCATCGCTTTGCACCAATGTATATCAAAGAAGTTGACATTATTGCGGCTCTAATCATGTACGTTGTTTTCACTACAACTGTTTTGTAATGTTCGTCTTTGTTTTAGTGAAGATTATTTTGAAATCATCTCGACATTTCATCAGCTCAGATAAATGCGAATTTTTGTGTGTGTGTGTGTATGTGAGTGTGTGTGTGTGTATGTGTGTGTATTTTTTTTGACGCACGTGCAACATGCGCACGTGCAACATGATGAATGTGTATGTGTGTGTGTATTTTTTTTGACACAAACAAATATATTTACAAACGCGTACGCATATTCATAATACTACAATATAATGGAGGCGGCGTTGCCACGAATGACGGCCAGGCTTATTCGCTGCCGAAGCCAGGCCGTCTCTCGCGGCTCCCCTAAACGCTCGCTGATTCGTTCGCCCAGGAGCTTGACGAAGTCGTCCAAGGATGCCCCCATCACGCCGGTGGTCTCGATAGTCAGCGGCACGAAATCGTACCGCTGGCACAGTTATGTGTGTGTATGTGTGTGTATGTGTGGGTGTGTGTGCTTGATGCTGTTAGGCATGGCCGAATGAAGGAGCATTAATGGATAATGCACGAGCCGTCTGTGTGCCGACCCGTGGGAAATTTCCTCTGGCCAGACCGTTTTAGCTCGATTGAGTTGCTGTTGTCACGCATCGAGTGATGTGTCTGTGTGTGTATGTGTGTGCGTGTGTGTGTGTGTGTGTGTGTGTGTGTGTGTGTGTGTGTGTGTGTGTGTGTGTGTGTGTGTGTGTGTGTGTGTGTGTGTGTTTGTCGACGGCCATCTCGCTTTATGGCGAAAAAATCCGGCCGTCCACTCTTAGAGCAGCGTTAATACAGTAATGCACAATTTGCACTCGGCCTAAAACACACTCTTGGGACTTGCGTGCTGTTAAGTCGGATTGCCATTCACGCCCTCAAACGGTTGAGTCGAAAATATTTCGTCTTTATACATGTGTGTTCATATTTATTATTAATATTATTATTATTAATTACAGGCAAATTCAGTAGTATGGTAATTGTCGCGGCAAATACACGACCTAAACAAACACCTGGAACGACCTATCTGCACACAGCTTATTCCAAACGGCTGAACCAACGACACAAAAAATACACAAGTTCTGCTACACCAACCTCCTGTGTCGAACTCCAACATACGCACGACACAATATATAAATTATAAGCCTGCCAATCAACAACAATGTAAATGAAATAAACAATGGAAAAAAGGAGCGACAGTAATAGTGCAGGCAATATTACCACCTTTTAGTGACCCCATGGACCGGAAGCGCCCAAGAGATTTAAAGAGAAAGAGGGTTCGAAAAGTAAAGAGAGAAAATAAAACAGAGAGAAATACAATTCGAAAAGAAAATAATAACTAAAAATAAATAATAACACTTATCCTGTTGTTTGCAGAGGTGGGCGCGCGAACCTTTTTTGGGTTTCGAATCCAAACCTGAATCTTCGCTGGTTTTGGGTTCCGAACCTCCGAATATCGAACCCGATTTTCAAAGTTTCGGTGCGAACATTTATTCTGAACATTTATCCGCGAACCTCCGAATCTTTACAAAATAGCAAAGCGAACCTTAATTCCGATACCTTCCGAACATTTTAAAACCTAAATATTACTCATTCCGAATCGCCGAATCTAAATTTCCGATTACACAAAGTGTTTATGATATCTACATTATATATTAAACAAGTAAGACAGCAAAAAGACAGTAAGAAGTAAAAACAAAAAGTTGCGCAAGCGTAGTCACCGGCGCATGCGCGGTGGTTGCGCATCACTAACAAGCGTTCTGATTGCTGCAGGTACAACATGACTAGTCTGTGTGGTACATTTAAAGCAACGAGTTAAACAGCACCAGTATATATTCAAATTAAAAAAAGAGCAGTCCAGGCAGTAATACTAGTCTTTGTTTCGCATTGCTGAACACAGTTACACAGGCTTGCATATCGAGCACATTTCGAGCAGTGGTCATTTGAGTCACACACACACACACACATACACTTACACGGCCATACTGAAATTAAAGTAGAGAAGCGATAAAGTAAAACACTAATGGTCATAGGGGTGTCTAGTTGTTACGGAAACACAGGTGTGACCACATCTGTATGCCACGAAAAAGTTAAAAACCAATGTTTGGTCGTCTTCATTTTTTCGAATTTTTCCCGGGATTTGGAGGTTCGGATTCGCGAAAAAAAGACGTTCCGAACCCGGAAGTCCGAATCTCTTTTAACGTCGGTCCGAGTCCGAACCTCCGAACCCAAATCCGGGATTTTTCTGGTCCGAACAAATCCGCGGATATAGTTTCGCGAACATTTGTTCGGAATGCCCACCTCTGGTTGTTTGTAATAGACAAGTGTGTGTGTGTGTGTATGTGTGTGTGTATGTGTGTGTGTATGTGTGTGTATGTGTGTGTGTGCATGTGTGTTTGTGTGTGTGTGTATGTGTGCGCGCGAGTGTTTGCATTTATCAGTGGCTAGGCGGCTATTTTTGAGGGCAAGCATTTTGGTGACGATCGCCAAGTGTCGACAGCGGCTGCGTGAGCGACGCACGTGAGCCAAGCATGCGGCCATGTCGAGATCGACGATGATAGACGACCACACAACATCGGTAACGACGCATCGAGAATGCCGTTTCACAGCTGGCGTGCACACGCTGGCTCTGCTGACAAGCACACAAACACGCAGCGACCTGCAGGTAACATACACGCACAGTTCGACAGACAGGCCTACAACCGTAAACGGAACCTGTCATGTGCCAGCAATATTGACTGTCTCTTATGGCTTATATTTTGCATAATAAAATTATTTGGGGTGCGAAATTTTATATTTTTAGAGTTGATAGGAGGGTTATGAATAGCAATGCCAATATTTTCATAAATTATTTTTGCTTGTCCTTTATCTCGACGGCCTGACATATCATGTTTGACTGAAATTCAATAAATTAATCACACCTTTCCCCTTATTTTATGCATAGTAGGTTAGTATTGATGCATGATACACAGTCCAAACACAGCAGGAGAAGAGTGAATGTATGAGGCAATCCTGGGTGCAAGCACGCATGTTCATGTATGTGTTTGTGTATGTTTTAGTGTGTCGCAGATCTGTCTTGATCGATCAGTGTCTGTGCCGTAATCAGCTGTGACAGCAACAAGCGTCAACAGGTTTACATGCACCTACAAGAACACGACACCAAATGGCGACATGGCGCAAACACACAACTCCTTGTCGGTGTAAACCTGCGGGAAATTCCATATTGTTGGATAATGGAGTAGTATCCAGGAAGAGAATAAATGATCGGATGGAAGGAAAAATGTGTGTTTTATTAATTGATTCACGCTTATTTATATAGCGCACATTAAAACACTCGCGCGAAAAGACTAATCTTGGTGCAAAAAATGAAAACAAATAGGTAAGACACGCCGCTTATGGAAAACAAACATGCGGACAATACACACACCCACAGGCACACACACACACACACTCACTCACATATACACATACACACACGCACACACAGACAAACATACTCATGTACACACAACGCAAAATTGAAACATGGCAGTAAGAAGAAAGCAGAAAGAGCAACAAAAATACTTCTAGTAAATATATCAAGCGAGGCGGGCACGGTATGACGGCTCAGAGCGAAGCGTAAGGAGTAAGAGAGTGAGAGTCATGATCAAAAGATGTATCAAAGAGATGATTTCGCAGGGAAGAGGAAAACGATGAGAAGGATGTGAGGAGATAACATGGGAGTGAAGAGAGTTGTACAAACGTGGAGCATAGAAAGGGAAGGATTTACTAGACCAGGTAGATTCATTGAGGGCACGTGGAGAGGATAAAGGAAGTGGATGACGGGAAATAGAGTTATTCGAGAGTGTAAGAAGCTGCGAGAGGTACGTATGCTGCCGGGGGGCATGCAAAAGTTTATAAACAAGACAACAAATATTAAAGTGGATGCGAGGGATGATCGGGAGACATCGAAGTTTATAGAGATAGGGTGAGGTATGACGAAATTGGGAAGGAGAAAACTCGAAACGACAAGATTTATTAATGAGGATTTTCAGGGAGGAGCGAGGTACATGAAAATATAAAGAATTACAGTAGTTGATTCTTGAAAAGTTGAAACAATGAATCAGTTTAATAGCTGAGGGACGGTCGAGAAAAGGGCGGATAGGATAAAGCGAACGTAGAATGAGATGACAAGTGCGAGCAACAGTAGAAATATTTGCAGAAAAAGAAAGTGACGAATCCAGAATGACTCCGAGATCACGAACACTTTTAGATAGAGGCAGCGGGAGCAGCGGAGGTGTTAGGCGAGGAGGATGGAAAATGAAGAATTATGATTTGGAAGTGTTAAGAAGGAGGATACGAGAAGCACACCAGGAAAGAATAACAGAGATAATGTCTGATAAGAACGACGCATGGGGGAAGGGAAGAGGAATAATTATTTGCATATCGTCTGCGTAGACGTATCCGAATTCGTTTATTTTCCTCTCTAGTCACATTCTGATATTCATTTTTGTGGAAAAAATATTGGATTAAATATTGGATTCATCAGCGCTGTCGTAGAAAATGAAGAGCTGCCTGATAAATAAATTAGAAATCAGAGAAGAAAGATCCGTACACCTGGTATAAACAATCATTTATACGACAACTGATATACAACTCGTATACACAAAAAAACTAATAAAGAGAAAACACAGAAAAAGTCCAGATATGATGTTATCGTATTTGTGCATGAATACACATGGAATTAGCATGGAAAGCTTGACAGATGACAGGACAACGATTAGCTTTGCGTCCATCTGTATTCTGAATTGCGCGATTGTAAACGTGTTGAAAAATAGCTCACTGTAATGCTATCATCAGCGAGAATACACCTTATCAATCAGTTTTTTATACACAACATGTCTGATTTCATTCATGTCATTTTAGTTGTCGTTTCCAATCGTCACTTGCAATTACAGCCAGGGCTGATCTGCCGGGTAGAGCCAGGATTGGCAGTGCAAACAGAGCCGGGGAAATGGCGACAAGTGTTTTAATGAGCACTTAGTATTCACCAGCGCTCAACTGATGTCAGGCCATGCAGAGCGGCTGACGTTTTTCACCGGCAGGGGGCAGCACTGTGAAGCCGTCGTATCACGTGACCCTCGGCCGATGCCACGTGACACGGCGCTGCGCCGTTTTTGCCGACCGTGCCAGTGGCGATACCAGAACGACTTTTTGGTAGGTTAAACATAATCGGCTGGACTATGCGATGTTTTAAATATCGCCGGTCCAAAAGGTAGCGTTGACTCAGTGAGGGCTGTGAAATTCTCACTGTGGTGGCTGCTCCCCTGGGCACTGTCTGGCTCCGCCTCTGGTCCATGTGCTGACAGGGCCTCGACAGGAGGCGGTGTGGTGCTGTCATTTAGCGGCATGTTTAATTTAATTCAGTTAGCTCGAGTGTATGCAAATACGACCACGCCTGGTGGCGTGTGGTGGCGTGTGGTGATAACCGTGGCCGATTACAAATGCTGACACATTGACACACACACACTCGCACACACACACACACACGCAGACATGCTGTTGAATACATATACGTAAACAAATGCACATACACCCATATATAGTGGATACCTAGGACTAATATATACTTCAGTAGTATTTATTATTATATATTTACTATATATATATACTATATATTTAGTACTTTAGTATTGAGTAGTCCTTGGTACATAATACATGCTGAGTCGCACATAACCACAGTATATAGCATAATTCTTGTGTACAAGTGAGTTGACGTGAATGTGTGATTGTATAGTTTCTTGTTAGTGTTCATGTGTGCTTGTGTGTGTGTGTTTGTGTGTGTGTGTTTGTGTGTGTGTGTGTGTGTCTGTGTATGTGTGTGTGTATGTATGTGCGTATGTCGTGCACATGTGCACACACACACACACATACAAACACATACATCTGCGAATACGTGATATGTATGCCCTAGCTCAGGGGCAGGCAACCTTTTCAGAGTGAGGGCCAGATAAGACACTTGGAAGGAAGTCGCGGGCCGGAGTGAAAACAAAATCTCAGAATTACTATATTTTGTATAATGCATTGATTATATGAATAAATTATACAAAAGTTGTTTCAAACACTTTATAAATCAATGAGATTGCTGGTGTTGTTTGCCATGAAGAAGCATTTCCATGTCTGGCTCGATGGTTGAGGTTGACAACAAAAGAATGTCATTGAGATGGCGGTCTGAGAGTTGGGAGCGAAGGCGAGACTTTGTGTACGTCATTTTTGAGAAGAGCTGTTCACAGCAATAGGTGCTGCCAAACATGGCCACAATGCGTTGGACATGCGCAATGTATTTTTGAAAATTTTTAGTAGGGAGAACAATGTCACAGAAGAAAGGCAGCGGAGAAGAGATGCGGAATTTCGCCTTCATTTCATCATTGCATTGTAGCTCCACCAACTCCATCTGCAGGGAGGCAGGGGCGTCTTCCACGGGAAAGTCGAATGGAGCAGTGAAAAGCTTGAAGTCGGCAGCCAGCACCCTGACTCCTGTAAAACGGGAAGCGAATTCGTCACGTAGAGTGCTGACGACACTAACGCATGTGTTCAGGTCCACATCGTCAGCGGCACATGCAGCAAGGCGAGGAAAGTGCACGAACTGACCAGAAGCCAATTCAGCCTCCCACAAGCGCAGTTTAACCTCAAAGGCAGTAATGTGCGCGTACATGTCTGTCACGAGAATATCTTTGCCTTGCAGCTTCATGTTGAGGGTGTTCAGGTGCGCCGTGATGTCAGTGAGCAGGGCCAGGCGAGCTAGCCACCGCGGATCAGAGAATTGATCAGCGTGGGGAAGGTTCTTCTGGCGTAAAAATATGGCAATCTCCTGCTGAAGGTCGCACACCCGAGACAGCATGGCCCCACGACTCAGCCAGCGTACCTCACAGAAGTAGAGCAGGTCGTTGTAGTGCGTATTCACCTCGTCTATCAGTGCCTGGAACTGACGATGGTTAAGGCTGCGGGAGAGGATGGAGTTGACGACTTTCACCACAACAGACATGACACCAACGAGGTTGGCAGACTTAGCGCACAGGGACTCTTGGTGGATGATGCAGTGCATCTTGTTAATGGGCTGAGTGTATCCGGCAGCTTCACATTGACGCACTAGCAGCGAAGCAGCGCCCTTCTTCTCACCAACCATCGCCGGGGCACCGTCGGTCGTCACACATACAAGACGGGAGAGGTCCAAAGAGTGCTGATCAACACACAAAAGCACGGCTTCGCAGATGTCTTGCCCAGTGGTGGTGTTGCGTAGCGGGACAAGCTGCAGGAATTCCTCACATACTTGAAGGTCAGCAGTGACGCCGCGAATGAAAATGGACAGCTGGGCCGTGTCCTTTGTGTCGGTGCTCTCATCCAGAGCGAGAGAAAAGGCGACGAAATTCGAGCTGCGTGTTTTGAGTGAGTCGTGCACGTTGTCCGACATATCCTCGATGCGGCGACGAACGGTGCGGGACGAAAGGCTCACGTTATCAAAGACGGAACGCTGCTCTGGACAGACAGAGTCCACTACAGCGAGGAGGCATTCCTTGATGAAATCCCCATCTGTGAATGGCTTCATTCGGCGAGCAAGGATGCGGGAGACTTCATAACTGGCGCGGGTCACCTTTTCAGCTTCAGCATTCTGTTTGCGGAAGAGCGATGATTGTTTCTCCAAGTTGCCTGATAGTCTAACGATGGCGTCCTTCCTTTCGGTGACAGACATCGATGCGAAGTTTGACGAGCGGTGCTCTGCCTCCCAGTGGCGACGCACGTTGTACTCTTTTAGGACAGCCAAAGTCTTCAAGCATATGAGGCACTGGACCTGTCCAAAGCGCTCGATGAAAAAATACTTATCCCACTCAGGGTTGAAAATCCGACGCTCGAGGTCAACTTTCCTCTTCTTAACGCACTGGGTCGCTGACATGATGAGCTAAAAAGAAAGAGAATTAAGCATACACAATAACATCATTTCACGTTACAAAAAAGTGAGACAAAATAGCCAAATACACTACCATATCTATATTTCATCAACACGCAAATAACTGCTGAGCAATGAACACCACAAAACACCAAAGACTGATATTTTCCACTCTACATAAATGTAAAAAACTATGACGGTGGCTTTTGTGGATGGGAAACTAATTTACCAATGCGATTCATCTCAACAATAGATTTCGCTATTCAATACCCTACCAACGAACTACTGATTTATTCGTTAACATAGATTTCTATTGATAGGTATAAGGTACTCCTATAAACAACAGACTCACATCAAAAATAATAAATGAGTGCTAACGATAACAGTACAGAACAAGTAATTAAGTACAAAATTCAATACACCAATCAAAACGCCACAACTCTGCAAGCCCACAAAGCAAACAACTCCACTAATCAGCTCACGACAATGCCGGTAAATGCTAATCAGACTCTTGTCACAATGCCGCACACAGACATGCATATGCACACACGTCATAATCGAGCAATCTCTCAGCCAATTAAATCGCTCCATTCTGCCAGAAGCACATCACATCGAACACCAACATCAAGCCAACCCTGCTCCAGCAGTGACAAGAAACAAACGCGCATGTAATTTGTGAAACTACAGACAATAACAATAATAATGAAATGTAAAGTAGTTCAATAATGTTTTTTTTCGGAAATCTTGAGATTTATTGGAATTTCTTCTCTACTTTTAGTGGGAAGTCTGCGGGCCGGATTGCAATGATAAAGCATAGCAGGGTGGCGGGCCGGATGCTAAGCCTTCGTGGGCCGGATGTGGCCCGCGGGCCGGAGGTTGCCCACCCCTGCCCTAGCTTATGATAGCATGGACACAAGTGGGTAAGAGTGGGTATGCCTGCGTGAATGTGTGTGTGTGCGTATGTGCGTATGCCTGTGTATATCAATATGTGTGTGTGTGTGGGTGTGTGTGTTTTTATGAAAAACGATGAGTGTACACACATGTCCACTGGCTCAACGACCACATAAATTCTAAATAACCACGCCTTTACGCACGCGTGTGTGTGTGTACACGAGTGTGTGAGTGTGTGTGTGTGTGTGTGTTGTGTGTGTGTGTGTGTGTGTGTGTGTGTGTGTGTGTGTGCGTGTGTGTGTGTGTGTGTGTGTGCGTGTGTGTGTGTGTGTGTGTGTGTGTACTTGTCTGTTTTGTGTGTGTGTATGGGTGTGTGTATGTAGGTGAGTGTGTGTGTTCGTGATTGTGTATGTGTATGACTCTTATGCTTGAGTGTGTGAGCGCTTTTGAGACCCCCGGGTGAAAAGCGCGATATAAATGTCTAAATGTAATGTAATGTAATGTGTCTGAAGAACAGTGTGAGTCACTGGCGGACCCAGGGGGGCTCAGGGGGCTGAAGTCCTCCCCCAAAATGTTTCCATCAACTCCTCATAAACAAGAGATTCGCTAAAAGACGCTAAGAAAAATTATTTGTGCCGTAGAATTTGTTGATATAAGCATTATCGCAAAGACGTTGCATTATGATGCATGTACGTGACTGATCACCGGAAAGATTCAGCGCCCCAAAATTATTTCAGCCCTCCCAAAATGGCACTCTGGATCCACCACTTTTGTGAGTGTGAGAAAGGGTCGCTCTATGTTGCAGGTGTCTTAATTGTAAGTGTTCATGTTGCAATGTTGATCATGTACCTTTACGCGCTCACAATCCAAGCATGCTTTCCAGCAGGGAAATCTGACAGCTGACTCGTGCGTTGTGATTGAATGGTTCAGTATTGAAATTCCGTGCAGAATTTACTTGTTAGTGTTGTAAAGCAGCGGTAGTGAGGGCCACTTATCGAGAGTGTACCTGCATGAAACGGCACGATATTGCGCCTCATAAACTCACCTACTTGCTATATATCGTTCGAGTAATGTATCTTGAAACCAGTGGAACGTTCTCAATTCGAGTGAACATAGCAAACACAAGTTCTGGCGCAACAGAACTGATAACACCAGCTCACGCACACACACACACATACACAGAGCCGTTGCGAGGAATTATGGGCCCGCCCCCGAAGCATCACTTGTTGTCCCCATTATAAATTAAGCACCAAATAATGAATTTATTTATTAGACGTAATCACATAATACAAGCTTAGGTGAAAACATCTTAGCAAAAAGGTAAAGGCTAAACATAATAAATATGAATTTTTTTTATATCATACGCGAATCAACGGGGCCCCTCAACATTCGGGCCCACCGGCCGGGGGTACGGGGGGCGGTTGCTACGGCTCTGCACATACACATACACACACACAGAAAATGACAACAGGAAGAAGTAGAGATGGGAAGAGTAACAGAACAAAAGACACAGAGAAACCCACACAAGCACAACCACAAGCACACACACACACACACACACAAATACACGCACAAACACACACACAAACACACACACAAACACACACACAAACACACACACAAACACACACCGCTGATAACGCCATGATAAAGTAATGTGTAGCTGCGTGTATAATCGACGTTGCCGCATTCTCCAGATACAACCTGTGTGTGTATGTGTGTATGTGTGGGTACGTGTGTGTGTGTGTGTGTGTGTGTGTGTGTGTGTGTGTGTGTGTGTTTGTGTGTGTGTGTGACTGTGTGTGTTGGGGTGTGTGACGTTTGCCAAGATCCAAATGAACATTCTACAGAATTGGTTTTTGGATGCAGATTGTACAAGCCAACACACACACACACACACACACACACACACACACACACACACACACACACACACACACACACACACATGTACACACAAACAGACGCATACACATTCACAACGCATTCTCTGCGGTGCTATTCTCGCTCTATATGCTGGTGGCCACACTCAGGTAACGGAACACAGCAGAACAAAACACCGCACAAGCTACCACAGGAGCCACCACTGACACTACCTTAGACACCATCACTGACATCACCTCGAACCTGAGATCTCCAGCAATATTGCAGCGAAAATGGTAGCGTCTATGGTGGCGTATCAGTGGTGGCGTGTCAGTGGTGGAGTGTCAGTGGTGTAGTGTCAGTGGTGTCGTGTCAGTGGTGTCGTGTCAGTGATGGCGTGTTAGTGGTGGAGTGTCAGTGATGGCGTGTCAGTGGTGGAGTGTCAGTGATGGCGTGTCAGTGGTGGAGTGTCAGTGGTGTCGTGTCAGTGATGGCGTGTCAGTGGTGGAGTGTCAGTGGTGGAGTGTCAGTGGTGGTGTGTCAGTGATGCGTGCTGAGTCGTGAGCGGCAGGGGTGCCGCTGGCGGGCAGCAGCACCATTAATTAACCGAATTGAAATTCACCTTTGAACTTGTCTGTTCTCAGAGACAGTAACAGCGGTGGTGTCAGTGGCGGCGTGCCAGTGGTGTCGTCTGTGGTGTGTCAGTGGTGGTGTGTCAGTGGTGGTGTGTCAGTGGTGGTGTGTCAGTGGTGTCGTGTCAGTGGTGTCGTCTGTGGTGGCGCCGGTGGACACATTTCAGGTGCAAAAACTTTCCAGCCCGATACACACACACACACACACACACACACACACACACACGTACACACATACGCGCGGTTATAAAGCAAACAGTGGGATGCTGTCTGTTTCATCTCCTGCATGTCCAGGCTTCCTATCATTCCCCCACTAATACCGAGTCATCGGCTGGTGTGCGTCAATTCATTACCTGCTAGATTCACACACGAACTCAGTCAGTTAGCCGGATGTCTTCCGTTTTTCCGTCCAGGTATTGCCCTCGGCTAGCGGACCGCTTGTAATGTCAAGGAGCACGCATCTGCGATAAGTCTCCGCCAGTATACTTGATTAACGATTCTGATTGCTTCATTGTAGTCGACTTATGCTAGGCGGTATTGTAATGAGCCAATGTGAGTCAGCAGTTATTAATTTGATGTTTACGGTTATTACAATAAAATCGTTAAACAATGTATCCTGCTTTGCTAAAATATTTATTTTCCCATATAAAATATATACATGCTTGTGTAATTTGAGGTATTCTCTTCTTCTCTCCGTTCTTATTACATTTGCGCTTTACATTTTTGTCTATGTATTTATCAACGATGTAGCTTCAATATCAATAGTTTGATCTAACTGGGCAATTTCGTCAAGCGTGTATTTGATCAGCTATTTCAATGCATCCTAATTTGTTGACTTGTACAGTGAACGCGTCATAACTCGGCTTGGAAGGCACATCTACGCAAACAATAACAATTAATGTTGTGTATTGTCTATTGATTACTTCTCGTCGGAGATTGGACACAAATCAACGCTTGACTAAGTTGATCAATTAGATAAAATTGTTGATATCGAAGTTGGAACATACGGCGAACAATAACAATAGCATAAAGAGCAAATGCGCAAGAAGGAGAGATGAGGAGAGAGTCGGAGGTCGCTCATTCCAGATGTGAATACATTTTATGTGAACACAAAAACCAATGATTAACGTTGGCCAAACGAGATAGAACCAGACGCACAAACATGTAGCAATTAATCACACACACACACACACATACACGCACACACAAACAAGCATACGGCCTTAGACAGACAGGCATACATACAAACTATAAATGTATGTTTTCGTGCAAATTTCATCGGTATATCGCATCAGCGAGCGGCGGTATGTTGTATCGATTGCACGTGTGTGTGTGTGTGTGTGTGTGTGTGTGTGTGTGTGTGTGTGTGTGTGTGTGTGTGTGGCAAGAACTCGGCCGATGATTGGTCGGATGCCGGCTGAGTCGACCAATCAGCGCGTCGCGTTTGTCTCACCTGCACCTGGGCCTGCGACACGCTGGCAACGCTGGCATTCGGCAAGTGGCCGTGCTCGTGTAAGGTTGTGGCGACTGAGCTGTGCGGTGATAATTCGTGTAGACTGCGAAAATGAGCATGGTGATAGTCGGTGTTCTATGGTGATTGTGAATCAGTGATTGCGATAAAGAAAATCAATTTCGCTCCTGCAAAGTTTGACCGGAACACCGGAAAATCAACAGGTGAGCAAAACTTGAAAGATAAACCAATTAACAGAGCACAAGTATGATATTGGCTTCAGTAAACAATTTGAACCAAATAACCCTGTACAACTTGCTCAAATTTCATAATACTATGTGGTATGCTGAAATATTGTTTGTGATAATGCAATATATTTGTATTTGTAATGTAATTGATGTGCGTCAAAAATGTTTTTCTTATAACAAATATACGTTGGTACATCAGATATGTGATATAACAATATACAGTAATATGTATATGCAGTTTAGATAGAAACGTTTACTACACTATACCAGTTGTGTGCAACCTGTGGGGTAATCACCCACTGTTGGGGAATGCAGGGGTTACCAAGTGGGGAATTATGGGCGAGAAGGAAATACAAATCTGTGTTTTTTCAATATGAGTTTGTTTATATTTGTTTCAACTGACGTTCAGACATTTAACTTGTGATGCAACTGCATTTATTGGATTTACCCGCGCTGTTGTGTAGAAGGAAGTGTGGGCTCATTAGAAAGTTTCTCTGTTTCTGTCCGATCTACTTGGCTGTTTCTCTATTTCCCACTAGTGCAGGCGTTCTGAACCATTTTCAGTGTTCGCACTTTTTTCAAATCAAAAGTAAATTCTCACACCCTGGACTTACGAGTTTTTGCAATTTTCCCTTCATTGGGACAATGAATTTACAGCGCCGTTAAAGAGGATTTTCGCGCGCTATTTAACACGTTTAAGCAAAAGGTTTTTCCCAGGGAAAACAGCAAGAGTAAAACATCTTCATTAATTTTCACGGGATTTTCCACACTCCTTGGGAACCGGACTCGTAACCCTTAGGGGTGCGAGAATCTCCGGTTAGAACACCTGCACTAGTTTTTCAAAGATTTATAAAATTGATTTCTTATGTTTGTTGCTATTTGTCTCCCGTCATTCCCCATAATATGTTTTTTGAATGTAATTTCTCCTTATGTATAGATATCATAATGTGTCAGATCCTATAAGTATTTTTGCGTTAAATTTGTTTTGACCAGTTGGGTGCTCGGCCAGTGCCAATCAAATTGGCCAACTGAGAAATGAATTTGGGAGCACTCACACACATATCATGATCCAACCATTATTTCACCAATCTTCATCGATTTTATGCATGTGTCAAAGACTACTGATACAATATTCAGTAGTCTTTGACATGTGTATATACAGTCATATATAGTATATATATATATATATATATATATATATATATATATATATATATATATATCGTATATAGTCTAGCGTATATATAGTCATTGCATTTGAAACAGCCAGCCACATCACCAAACCCATTTTATTCATCTGGTATATTTTGCAATCAGTGTATAACAAGGGCGTAGACAGAGAGGGGGCTAAATAAATCATTACCCCCACAATCTCATTAACCATATAATGAGTTACTGAGTTACGAATATACTAGGTGTTCCCATCTTTGCCCTTCGTATGAAAGTGTTTGACAGAAGCCGTGGTGTGTACTGTTTGCTTGCATGATTTTGTCACGCAGAAAAACTGTTGCACTCAACACGACAGAGCCTGACATACGCACTTACTCAGTCCATACCTCCAACGCACTCAGTCCATACCTCCAACACATACACACACACCCACACTCGCCAATCTCACGCTCACCCAAGCAAACAGCTGACATGTTGAGTCAACAGGGAGTGTTGTCCCTGCCAAGAAGGGTTGTCTCCCCATCTGTACTATCATATACTGTTCAGTCTCACAGCTATTCCAAGCCTCTCACGCGCAAACACCAGCACTCACATGCACCAGCACTCACATGCACTCACATGCACTGCCATGCTCCTTCTCGGCTAATTTTGCATTATTATTTTCTAATTATTGTTTTATTATTACTATTATTATTCCCATTATTTACCTAAGAAATGAAACAGCATACGGTCTGTATGCACACATATATATATATATATATATATATATATATATATATATATATATATATATATATATATATATATATATATATATATATATACATGTGATTTATACAGACACATACCATATCGACTGCATGTTTTTGGTATACGTCTTTGTAGTTGCAATAAGTTCTTTTATACAAGAAAAATCGTTTGTACACACACGTGAGTATGCATGGGTGTGTGTGTGTGTGCATCGGAGTGTGTGAGAACATTGTCAAACGACGACAGACACCATTGACCACGGCATCAGTATTAATCTGACATCTCACTCATCTCTCTGTCTCTCTCTCTTCCTACATCTCTCTCTCCTTCGGTCTGTCATTTTCCACTCGACCTTTTGTATGTGTATGTATGTGCGTGTGCGTGTGTATGTGTGTGTGTGTTGGAGTGCGTGCCATACACGATATGGCACGCCATCGACGAGACAGCGGATGAATGCCAATTGGCCGATCAATTCTACCATCAAATCGCAGCGCCGAGCAGCGTCGCAACAACTAGGACATACACACACACACGCACACACGCTCACACACACACACAGACTTACAGCAGCAGTGGACAGTTGGACAGTGAGCCTATGCGAGGTTGACTGGTAGAAAAAGAGACTGCTATGCTAGACAGCCGGAATTTTCCGTGCATTCGCCAGTGGCGTGTGCATTCGTGCGGGGGTAGCTGAAAAAGTGGCGTGTATCGGTGTGTGTGTGTGTCATCTATAGACGGTGCATTAGCTCAGCAGACATGCTCATACACACACACACACACACACACACACACACACACACACACACACACACACACACACACACACACACCAGTGAGAAGTGGTTGATAACGGCGAAATATACACACAACTACATTCGCAGACAGACAGACGGACAAACCCATTCATCGTTGCTGAATAGAGTGGCGCGCCTTGTATTGGCAGTTTTTCACGTGTATCCAGTGTCAACTCGCCATGACCGAGTGGGGTTTATGGGTGTATCTCCCCACGCGTCATTGGAGCCTGTGAATATTGTATTGTCGACTTTGTGACAGCCTGTCTGCTGTGGTATCAGTATTACGCGTGCATGATAATGTCCCACAACCCTCCCCCCTTGAGGGGCAGCCACTTCCGCCAATCAGCAGGGGCAATTACCTGACGTCGCTTGATGAATGCACCTGTGTCGATGTGTGTGTGTGTGTGTGTGTGTGTGTGTGTGTGTGTGTGTGTGTGTGTGTGTGTGTGTGTGTGTGTGTGTGTGTGTGTGTGTGTGTGTGTGTGTGATTGACGTATGGGACAGGGCAGTGTTGGACTGCGTTTTTCTGCGACCACCCTCCTCACCTGTCTGTCTGTCTGTCTGTCTGTGCGTGTTTGTGTATGTGAGTGTGTATGTGTGTGTGTTCGTAGGTGCTTGCATGAGTGTGCCTATATGTATGTGCATTGTTCATGGCGGTGAATGTGGGTGTGGGTGTGTGCGATAGTGGCAGTCAATACGGGTGAGTATGTGTGTCTGTATGTGCTTGTCTGTGTGTGTGTCACTTGGCAAGGCAGCGATATCGCGTGTGATTAAATGCCTCATATATGTCGTATCAGTGTTATCACTGTGTGAACGTTAATTACACGACCTGGCGAGCTGGTCAGGCTTTTAACGGTGGCAGTATCGAGTATCAGCACTGATAGCCGTGTATCATGACTACCGACCCACCACTAATGAGTACAGCGTAAAGTACTCGTTCTCTCACCGATTTCAACTCTGTTGAGCTGACGTTGAGCGGAATTCTAATTTGATGCGGTCAGGTCAGAGAGAGTGTATCATTATATAAATCTGGTTGGTCTATCGCCACACGGCATGTACGAGCTGTACGGACATATACGGCTCGTATATGCCACCTTTTGAGCTTATGCATTTCCATTTTAACTGACGATACTGAATTGCCATCAGATGAGAGCTAATCTCTTCATTTTGTCTCTGGAGTTTGTTTGATTTTACGGAGTTTTCTAGCATCGATTTTTGTATTTTTGTTTTGTTTTTCAAATCCAAAATAACTTACAAATTTTTCAACCGAATTCACTGTCATTTAGGTAAATAACAATGAAAAAGTACGATTTTAGGTCATGTTGATTTCTGTGGTCTCATACACATTTCACTCATGATTTGAGGCAATCTAGCACTGCTTGTCGGGTGACCTGTGTCACTGTAACGACAGCTATTGCCTCAAGAATCACGCGTGACCCAACGCGACCTCGACGCTGGATAAACTGTCGTCACATACAACCTGCGCTCTGATATATCTGCAGTCGGCATCCACCGTGACCTCATTAAGGTCACCGAGGTCACCGCAGTATGCCAGCAGGTCAGACTGCAGTTGGAGTTCACGCCCAAATCACGCAGTTGGCCCGCTCAGGTCACTGTCACGCCCGCTGCGTGTCCCCTCCTGCCCACCGACAATCGAAATCCTTGCCGGCGATGTCTCAATGAATGGTTCCGTCTGTTCTGCGTATTTACAAGTTAGCAAGTGCGTGCCAATTAAGGTTCTCATTCTTTCTCCTTCATTGCTTTGATTTTTTCTCCTCTCTCCCTGTCTTGCTGCCTGTGCAATCAGGGTCGTTGATAATTAGCGCTGCCTTCAGACAGTCGAGGTCAGTCGTGCCGCAGTGGCTCGGACGAGGCTCTGTGAAAGTGTGAAATCCACACGGCAGCAGCGTTGATAGCGCGACCAGATGAGAAACTGCCTCGTCTCTCCGTTTCTCTGTATCCATTGCTCGCTCTCTGCAACACCACACCTCTCGTGTTCTACATGGCATTGCATTTGTCGGCAGCGTGCGGTAGTGTCTTTGAAGCCGTTAGTTTGATGATACCTCGTCGGCGCGCACCCGTTCGAGTCCAATTACCTGACGAGTGGCGTGCGCTCAAATAGACGCCAGGGAGTTGTGGTGATCGTATGACTAGGAGAGAAAGTCCAACTGCATCCATCGCCACGGTCACTATACCACAAGCGTATTACCGCCACCGCTCAAGTGTCAGAAGACGTTTCTCAAGCGCAAAAGACAATGACAATACAGAGAAAAAATCCAATGGACACTCATCAGTCTGGAGCCAATTAAAACTGTCCAGGAGGTGAACCACGGTGAAAAAGTAGACGCATTTACATGGAAGAAGTACACGTCGTGCAGTGTGATGGTGATACACACAATTACATGCGTGTGTGTGTGTGTGTGTGTTCATGGGCGCATGAAATGTTGTCTTCATTGTAAGTCACCGCTATTTATACAGCGGGAATGTTCTCCCGCCTGCATATCCACACCACCCTCTACATGTCACTTGCCTGCGCCGTCTCTCTCTCTCTGTCTTACTCTCAGTGTCTGTCTCTGCTTGTGTATGTTTGTGTGCGTGTGACAAGCCACCGTGGTTACGTACTTCCTGAAATAGCCGGCCGATACAAAAAGGCCAACGTGCGCGCGATTCCACTGCTAACGAAATTGTAGAAAACCACTTGATTAATTTGGAAATACCACCCACGCTGCAAGACTTTGTTACATAAATTCGATAAGACAGTTCTATGTTTCTATGTGTCATTACTATGAGTTATTCGTGAAATTTCCCAACGTGAAATTTGTCCTGCTGGGTTCTGGAGAGTTTATTCAACTGGTAAAAACGGTGTTCTCTTGTTAACGTAACACGTTTATTATGTGGGTTATTTGTATGTGTGAGTATATTGCTTTCGCAAGTAAACATTTCCGCTTGAAATAAGACATTAACATACTGCACTCATGCGTGAATATCGAAAACGTGGCACGGTATACCTGGTCAAGCACAGCTGATTTGTTCTTCTCGCTGTTCTTCACCTGATACTTCTAGATATTGTTCTTTTCACATTGACACGATGATGGATGTGACGACACAGGAGACATGCTAGTGAGCCACATCGGACTGTCTAGCGGGTGGTCGCTTTCTGATTGTCTCACTCTTTGTTCGTGCATGTTTTTCTTCCTCTCTGTTTCGCCTCGCCCAGTTATCTCGGGTCCGAAGACAACCACTGTCATTTTCCACCGAAAATACACTTTGCCCCGTGCTGGGCGGGTGATTACCAGATTCCTCACAGTCATGCTGTGTAATGGTCGGTTGAAGAGCGCTGTTGTGCTGCCAAGTTTTTTGGCAACTCTGACATCATCGAGCGACTTGTTTCTGTCATGTTTTTCCAGTATTCAATTAACCATTGTTGAGTTATGCCCGCCTATCAATATTGCAGTGCACATTTTTACGCTGGGCAGAATTTTTATTGCCTCATTATCCGCTCATGTGTCGTGTGCTGTGAACGTTTTCAAGTGAAATATGGACACAAACTGCCGGCCTGACATTATACTTGGCTAGTAATACCACACCAACATTCAAGCATTCAAGCTATTTTTTGGAAAACATACTAATATGATCTACTAATTGTTTAGCGATTGTTTCCAAATTTTGCGGTCTGAGTTCCTATTTCTATACCAAACTGTTCGTCATTCCCGATTTTATACCCACCCATACAGACCCAGTACTCTGCTACAATTCTTAACCACTTATTGATATATATTTCTTCCTGTTTACCACCGAATTGAGTATAGTCTCACTTTGCCCTTGATAACATACTCTTTGATCTTATAGCACCGACGCACACACACCGACACACACACACACAAATCGACACACACACGCACACATACACATACGCACACACCAACAGGCTTTCATGCTATACACGTGATATCTTCATGTGATATTCGAGTAGGCAGCAGAGACGCTGCTGGCGCGCGTCGTTTTCGACGATGTATTTTCGTCGTCGTCGACGTTGGAGTCGAATGCCGCTTGCCGCCTCCCTGCCGGCTCATTAGAGCGCGGATTTAACGAGCGCGTGCGCTGCTAACGAAACGAGCCTAATTGCTGATCAAAAACAAACATCGACGAGCCATCTCTCTCTCGGTCGCTCTCCCACGCGCTAACACATCACGACACACGTGTAATCACACGCACACACTCAGGTGACGCACGCACATACAACCCGTCATGTACGAGTATGCATGGTGGTGTGAGCGTGCTCGTATATGCATGCATGTGTGTGTGTGTGTGTGCGTGAGATAGTGTCACAGGAGATGAGTAGCTGGCACAGAGCCAGTCATAAATGAATCAAATGACACACACGGACACGCATACCAACGCACATTGCTTGTACTCAATTCCATATGTGTGTGTGTATGTTGTGACATACATTCTATATGCAAACATATACATTTTGGCGGAAGCACAGGTGGCAGGTTGGAATTGTTATGTTTTATCAGTGATTGAGAAATATCTGCTTGTTCATACAGATAATCAGCTGGTTGCAGCCGCGAGATTCATAAAGACCAGTCAGCAGACGTGTGCACCAAACATGACTGCTGTTCTGCTGGTGTATGCTGTACTGGCGACATTGTTCACGCATACAGTGCATACACTCAACCTAGGTGAGCTACTGACTTCCAATTACCTGCATTTCATCCGAATTTTAAATTATAGTGCACTTAGATTGACCTTTTTTAATATATATATATATATATATATATATATATATTCGAACTTTTCTAGTATTACTTTTGTCTTAAATCCATAACATTGTATCATTATTCAATAATTTAGCGTGTAATTAAAACTTTCGGTAATCAGTAACATTCAATAATAATCCTCATTTGTTCACTTAGTGGATGGGAAGTTTATGTGAGTAAATTTTTCGTTTTTATGCAAATCCTTTTGGCGGTGGATTTTTTATGACAATATTAACTGCGCATTTATTATAAATTTGTGGTGAAATATATTAGAAAATTAATCGGACGTTATTTTTGTCTGATTCTAAGCCAACTTCAGCTTTCGTCCTCGATGACTTCCTTCATCTCGTAATCTCGTCTAATTGATAAACTTCCGCTTGGGCTGTGAATTTGTTACGTCTCTCTATGCTTGTGTGTGTGTGTGTGTGTGTGTGTGTGTGTGTGTGTGTGTGTGTGTGTGTGTGTGTGTGTGTGTGTGTGTGTGTGTGTGTGTGTGTGTGCGTGTGCGTGTGCGTGTGCGTGTGCGTGTGCGTGTGCGTGTGCGTGTGCATGTGTGTGTGTGTGTGTGTGTGTGTGTGTGTGTGCTTGTGTGCGGCGTGATTTGACCGTCTTGGCAGCAACTACGCAATTCCAACTCAAATTAAATTATTCAATTTTACCGCGGCCGACTTTTTCAAATTAATGCTCGCTGAGCCCGCTCACAAAGTCATCAAATCATACCTCGGCTTCACGTTTATTACGTGCGTGCTTGTGTATGTGTGTCTCCTTTCTCGGACTTTTCTCAGCGAAATGACTTGATTCAATCAGCTAGTTGGTTTCACATCTTTTCATTCAGCTCAGCTCGCAAAGTTCTCCGGGCAAATACACTTAAAAGCAAACTTTGCCGATCTTATCCCGCGGGACTTACCTGAAGCTCCATTTTTGAGCTCTACAACTGGGTTATGTTAGTTCTGGATAATTTGTGGCCAGTCACTCCTCGGCGAGCAGACCTGCATGGGACAGTTATTTGTGTTTATCACTTGTTTTCCGGTTGCATCAGCTGCAGTTTGGACGATAATTTGACCAATAGACGACATCAATGCACGGACTAGATCCCAAAATTGTACAAGTATCGATGTGGTGCGTATTTTATCTGGAACCCTAATTCAATATCAGAATAACGGCCTTCATGGATATTCCTCTCTATCGTTCTTTAGAAATACAGTACAGACTGTATGATGACAATATCGAGCTGCAAGCATTGGCGGATGCAGAAATATGCAATCATAGGTGCCAACTGGCCAACTATATTCCAAGGTCTAACCGGAAATTTCCATTTGGTGGAGACTACCAAGTTGGATGAAGTGGATACACAAGGTTATTTACCACTGTTTTATGGGATTCAGATCAACACCGATGTTTTCGTACGGCAATCTTCGTTTGTATTATTCCTTACCCATTAATTATTCTATAGTTATTATTCTTACACACCCACACTCGCACATACATAAATGTGGATACAAACACATCTATACTAGCATACAGAGTATTGTTACTAGAATTGAACCATTTCATTGTGTATGCGTTTATTATGTATTATTATTTATGTGTATGTGTGTGTTTGAGCAGAGCAGTGTGATAGTGCACTGGGCATGCAGTCGGGCTCGATCAGCGACGCCCAGTTGTCGGCCAGCTCTTCGCACAATATCAACAGTGTCGGTCCGAGCAGCGGCCGCGTGCGCGTGGAGCACCGCGGCGGCGCGTGGTGTCCCGGTCGTGTGATCACCGGCCAGACACACGAGTTCCTGCAGATCGACCTGGGCCGCGTGACCGTGGTGACGGCCGCCGAGACGCAAGGTCGCTTCGGTAACGGCCGTGGCGTCGAGTGGGCCGAACACTACTCGCTGCAGTTCTGGCGGCCGACGCTGGATGGCAGCAGCGGCTGGCGCACCTACCGCAACGGCTCGGGTCATTCGCTGCTCGACGGCAACGTCAACACTTACCTGCCGCACGTGCAGCCGCTCGACCCGCCCATCATCGCGTCCAAGGTGCGGGTGGTGCCGCGAGCGACTCACCCGCGCACAGTTTGTCTCCGCGCCGAACTCTACGGCTGCCCGTACATAGGTGAGGCGGGCACGCGCGCCACAGGGGTCGGGGGTCGCAGTGAGGTTGAGGTCACTAGTTAATGATGAACACATATGCACACACACAGGCATTGAGTGCGTTCTCACGTGGCTAACAGTCATTTACACCAGTGATGATCGCCAATAAATGCCAGTTGTTTGTCACGCCTCATCGGCTCATTGCCGCTCATCTTGTCTCACTCGTTCCCTCTCATCCTCTTTCCGTCCCATATCCCGCCTTCTCGTATTGTCTCCACATCTGTGTGTATTCTCACCATTCTGAGAGCGTGCGCTCGCATCTTCACCTCGTTAAATACTGTTGTTTGGAGCAATGCGTTATGCACGTATGCGTGTGTGCCTGCGAGTGTTTGACTTTCACCGCGTACTGGCACGTGATCTGTTGTGACCACTGCCATCATTACTAGCCGTGACCGAGCTTCTAATCGCACTCAACGTGTCATTTCCAATGCAATCCGTGTCTTGCCAGTGCGTTCACACGCATTCCCGATACACACATACACTCCACACACACGCGCGTAACACTCCTCCACTCCACACACACATGTTATTTATGTACACAAATGCTCCAACCAGGTCTGTTACATATCAAAATATATACAATGTCTCTTAGAAGAAAGAATACACAGTCAGTCCTGCAAATAGCGGACTCGGAGGGACCGGGAAAAATTCCGCCATTTTGAGAGTTTCTACTATTTGGAGATGTGTTATGCGGCAATGGTTAAAAAAGAATAAATGTATAAAAAACGTATAACTCCATAAAATATTCAGTTGCGCGGCGTGCTCCTCTAAACGCCACGGTTTTGCTAGCCTGTAGTTTGCAGAAGAGTCCTGTTCCATTAATGTTGAACACATCTCTTGTCTCATCATCATCGTCTCATCTCTTGTTGAACACGATGTTGATTACAGTCTTCGATGCAATAGTAATAGTAATTGTCAATAGTAGGAAGATCTATATACCTGTACAATTCCTGTGCGAGGCCTCCACAAATCTGAAGTTGTAGGCGGCCGCCTAATTTGCCTATATCTAATATCGACCCTAACAAGTCACCTGTCTCTACCAATCAGCCTGCAACAGTCACTGTTGTCACTCCACACTCTGGAGTCAATGTATTCCATACATAATCAATATCACAATCCAAGAGTCACAAACAATCTTCGTTTTTTGTCATTTGATGGATTCCTTTATTTGATGGATTCGGGCAATTAACAATCATTCTTCCTTGAATATTACGATGTTTTGCGTATCAGTCTACTAGTCTTTGCCCTCGACGAGCCTTTAGGGCGTCCTTTGACATTGTTGTGTAATTATGATGTGTGTGATAATATTGTGATAATATTTGTATGTGATAGCTTGTTGTGTTTGTAGGGGATTTTCTTTTTAGATTATGTAAAAATTGGATATAAACGTATAATTTGTGTAATAATTTTAGTTTTAATCTTAGACACTGTGTCAAATTGTCTGTTGTCAAATGTCAAACATATTCAGACATGATCGGATATTAACATGTCATGTAGATATAGTCCCAACATGACTAGACATTTCTAGACATGTCTAGACATTTTCAGACATGTTTACGCATGCTCAGACGTACGCAGACAAAGTAGTTCATGCATGATCTAGCGCGTGTATCGATCTTGTTTATTATTATCGTGTCACGATTGGGAATTATTTAGAATTTCTTCATATATCCTTGCTCATTTGTGAATGTTGAAAGATAGGTGTTGTTGTGTTTCCTGATGGATCACAACTTGCCAATGAAGTTACAACAACGTCGTTCATTTGACTGTGTGTCGTAGACGATATTGAGGAGTATACAATGGACGCTCCCGACCCTCGCTGGCCTGACCTGACCTACGATGGTGTGAGGTCGGGTCAGGTGATGGAGCGTGGCCTCGGGCAGTTGACCGACGGTCGCCGCGGTACTGATGACGTCACAGGTCAGTGGAAACCGGTCGTTGGTCCCGCGCACGTCGCTAATCACTCTCAATAATTACACATATGTTTCTAGTATGAACAATGAATGTACGACACGTGTGTGTATGTGCGTGTGTATGCATGTAGCGGTTTATTGCCGGTTTTCACCGAGTACAATACGTGTGTATGTCGCGTCTAATGAAGCGATATTTCATTGTGATATGTGCCAACGCCACCATAATCAAACACACACTCAACCACACAAGCAAACAACGGTATAGGCCGTATAGGTGCATGTCGTTAAGTTTATATGTTTTTCGTTGACCCAAGGTCGTCTACGACTGGGTTGAATTCGGATGTTTATAAGCAAACACGGTCGGAATGGTCTACACTTTGATGCGCGTGTAGAAACGCACGCGATGTGGTAGATAGTTGAATGCCACACCAGCTAATTAGTCCATTGTCTTTATTGTACGCTCGCCGACATGGTTGATATTTCATTTGGCTGTGCTGTGACGTCAGGAGCTGAGTGGGTGGGATGGAAGGGTAGTCCGGGCGACCGAGTCAACCTGAGGTTCCAGTTCAGCAGGCCCGTGCTGCTCGAGGCAGTGCATGTGCACATCAGCAACCGCTTCACCGCCGGCATCAGGGTACTTAGCTGACACACACTGATGGCTTTCATGTGTTTGGTGATCTTGCAAAATCGGGCTTGGATTTAGTCAGCATGAAATGTTTTACTACTACTGTATGTATGTGTGACCTGTATGTATGACCTGTATTTTTTAGAATATGTCTGACTTATTAACAGACAAATCTTCTGATCATCAGATAATACTTAATAGGCATATATGTCATTCTAGGAATTCGGTTAGCAGACTGTGCTACGAAGTAAAATTACGTATAATTTGTTTTGCTTAATGCTTATCACCATAAACTGCTACATACACACACGCAGACACGAATATGATTGGGACGTTGTATTCCTTGCTGTTATCGGTAATGTTCAAGAGAGAACCTCATAAGGAGCGTGAGAGGTGTATATATCTAGGAGTATTTGGCATGCGATTACTCAATATGCATCAGTTGGCTGAGATACTTAATGGATTGATGGGTTTGGCTAAGTATCAATGAGATGTGCAAGCGTATCACACGATCTGATATCACCGTTGAAGCGTTTTTTGTTTCCCATCGTTTTACACTTCACTCATCTCTATGGATATCGTTTTTCTCAAACATTCAACTCGCTTCTACTTTGGCTGCTATTGGCAGCTATGTCTATATCGTGTTATGCCAGTTTTGACAACGTATTCGATCTATGTTATATCATATAATGTTGGTCCATTTTGTGTGAATGTGTTATTGATATACTGTTTTCCAATGACTTGTTCGTGTTTACTTGCTATATTTGTTCTTGTGTCTATGTGTGTGTGTGTATGTGTTCATGTCATGTGCTTCACATTTCCCTCGATCTGCGTGAATATAACAGCAACTAGACAGCGCCCAGGCCTTCAGCCATCAATGACGCCTGTTGTTTACCGAATCAAATTGCCACCTTTCAGCGTAGCCCTATTGAAAAGTAGATGAGTACGGACATTGCGACTGGAGGATGAGAGAATTACATGCTGGATGAAGGGAGAGTTGGACAGGTTGCTGCTAAATGGTGTGTGTGTGTGTGTCCGCCAATCCTTTTATCATGTAAATAAACACCAATTTCCTTTGGCCGCAAGCCAATTTCGTTGGAACATCATATATCATTTGCTTTTCCTGTTTGTGGCAAAATCCCTCTGTTCACTCTCTCAGTCCATCAGCTCCTCTGCTTCTCTGCTGAACATCAGCATAAACACGTTGGTGACATGTCTTTCTCCATTCACGCTGTACGATAGTGACTACACAGCATCTCCCATTGTGTCACTCTAATCGTCTTTGGCCAATCTTGCTGAGTACAACGATTCATTCATCGCGACACGCGTACTGACGTCCAGAAACACATTGTTCACGCCTAACATTCACATCTGTGCAGGCGCGCGTACATCTGCTTTTAGACGATGAGTAATGGTGTTCACCGTAATGATGCTAGCTCTAATGACGATGACAGACAGTTTCTATTGGTAAATCCAGCAGAGGTTGAGCTATTGACACGAAAAACCCATCAGTCACCTTACAGTTTGATCTGACAGGAGGATTCAACCGGGACTTCTACCAGGTCTTCCAGGTCGAGCTTTTGCTCTTTGTGTAGAATCACGAATCTGTAACAGACTGTAGTAATACGCGCTATGATTATAATCAGTGTTATATAAAAATAATAATTTATAATCATTATTCCACAACCGTTGATTATTTGGCGAATGAATATTTGACGAGACTCAGTGGACAATGGTGGTGTTATTGTCGTCATGGTGATTGCATCTTGGGTGTAACAGATGTTTTCCATGGCCAACCTGACGTTTTCGATGAACGGCACCAGAGGAGCCGGTAGTCAGTCCTTCACGTTTCGCACGGAGCGGGACAACATCTTCGAGGATGCTCGGCAACTAACAATCCCGCTCTACGGCCACGTCGCCAGATATGTGGGCCTGCAGCTGACACTAGCCGACACTTGGCTGCTACTGTCCGAAGTCGACTTTGTCAGCGGTGAGTGGCTGCCACAGATTATTCTGCTCCTTTTTCCATTTTGATTATGTACTACAGACCATAAAAATCTATTACAAATGTCATATATTCTATGGATAACTCTTATTAGATATTTGAGCACTCTAGATCTCTAGGTGTATCGCTTTTCATAGATAGTATCTTTAATGAGAATGATTATTTTGTGTTTATACAGAATAGAGAATCACATTTAGATGTTATGTAAAGATAATCGAACGATCCGTTTTTCTCACAGCGACGATAGATCAATGAATACATTCTACATTTCAATGTTATCCGCAGCATTGGAGATGAATATGTCCAATGGAATCCGACCATCTGTATGTCTGTGGATTTATCATATGAATATATTTACATAATTGTTGTGTTTACGCGCCTGAAATTATCACTTCCTGCGCGCACCACACATTCATAACGTAATTTTCATGCGAATGATTTGGCGCTTGTTTATGTTTGAGTGCGTGAAATGCATGCACAGACGATTGATGTTAGTGCGTCTTCGTGTTTTTCTCGAGGGTGCGATACTTAAAGGGGAACTTTTCCCTAGTGACAGACGAGGACAAACACTGACTTGACGTTCACCAGCTTCTCTCGATAAACTCACAGAGTGTTTGTCCATAAAGTTTCACACTGTCACACCCAGCTTACCAGCAAATAGTCGGCGTGTGCGTGTGGGTGTATGTGTGCCACACAGGACTAAAAATCAACTTGATTAGCTGAGTAGAGATTCTGTGTACGGACGTGTGAGAGCGCCACACACTGATGCGATTAGCGTATTACCAACGCGGTCCTCTTCTGTCTAGCCGCTCTTCCCTCACCATCCCATCTCCCTTCATTGGATTTCTCTACTCTCTTTTTTGCTTTCCACCACTCTATCCCTCTTATTCCCTTGTTGTATACTTTGAAGCGCCCTCCCCTCCACTTTCCAGTGTTTCTGTTTCATCGACAGATGAGCAGCGCTCGATAAAAAACAATCTCACCTCCATGTATGTGCGTGTGCAACACTGACGTATGTGCGTGTGGCGGGTGTTTGTGTGTGTTTTGTGTGCGTGGGCCTTCACCTGCCATAGCCACACGGTCTGCACAAAGGCTCGACGGCAGTTAAACATTAGCGAAATATGAGGCAGACTCCCCTAGTTTTCCACGCTTTCAACTACTGCTTGCGCACGTGCTCTTTTTATCTCCGCACTGTATCATCTCGTTCTCTCGATACCAATGAGCATTGGCGCTGCCAAGTTGGCTGGTGTTGGAGCCATGTCCTGCTTCTAAAATTGTCATGGTCTCCATATTTGGATCGTTCAATGATTGTTTTTGCCTTTGAAATTTAACATTGAAACAATTCACTAATTGTGGAAAAAATGCCTGTTGAAATTCATAAAATGATTTCTATTACTAGGATTCTCAACACGGATTTGATGAATTACTGGACGCTGCTGAGATCTTCAATAGTATTGCGTCTAATCCTGAAACCCTGGAAACGCACGACTATGAAGTTTTGCACTCGTTCTCCGTCGTTCTGTTATGTTTCTTTGCACCAAGTTCTGTTTGTGCCCCTGCCTGTGAGAGACATCGCTGTAAATGCTCGTGTATTTCACTCTTCGTCGAGCATTGGACGAAATGAGCCAATTGCAGTCGCGTGAGATAGAGGGGTGGAAAGGTGCGGGGCAGAGCACCCTGGATCCGTGCCGCGGGTGTTGGCTCTTCAGGCTTGCTCCGTCATGATAAAAGACATTTGGAATTGGACCGATTTAAGGGTTGTGTGATGGAAGTGGTACTCAGCCAAATCAAATTATATATCAGATAAAAGTTCAATCAACATTATTATTATTAAATACAGGCAAATTGTAGTAGTATGGGAATAGTGTAAGCACTATTATCACCCGGCGGTGTATCATGTACCAGAAGCGCCCATAAGATATTTAGAAATAGAGAGTTCGAAAAGTAAATAATTCTAGACAGAGAGTTCGAAAAGAAAATGATAAATAAATAGCAATAAAACTGCATCCGATATCACTCCATAATGACACTCCGCCCACACTCAATAAATAACAACAATCAACAATAAATATACTTGATTCAATAATGAACAAGTAAATAGTTAAACAACAATCGATCCTATTGCATTCAATAGTATCAATCCAACAAATAATAAATACAAAGAGAACAATTAACAATAAGTATAAATAAATAGAAAGTAAAAATTAATCAATATGAATAAAAAGAAAATGAATCAATGGAATCAATCAATGTATATCAATCAAAATATGAATCAATGGAAAATAAATAAGAATAACTATAAATAAATAAGTAAATCACGATGTAATAATTATAAGTAATATTAATAAGAAATAATTAAGTAATATTAATAAGTAATATTAATAAGTAATATTAATAAGTAATATTAATAAGTAATATTAATAAGTAATATTAATAAGTAATATTAATAAGTAATAGTAATAAGCAATAAAATAAGTAAGTATGAATAAATATGTAAACACGACCCACAGTAAATTCCGCTCTTTCAATTGTATTTCATTGACTTCCCTTAAGTTTCCCTTAAGTTCCCTTAAGTTTGTTCATATTGTTTTGTGAGAAAACATCATCCCTCAACGCACTCCAATCAGGCGTTATATTTTTATTAATCAACACTTTCAACATGTTTAAACATATTTTGGGCATATTGTTCATATTGCATGCACTTTTCATGTACTTGCAGTGTATTCATACATGTAATTTGCATGGGGATTGCATTAATGCAATTTATAGCATCTGTGCTTCTCCCAATTCACCTTGTTCATTGATTTCAATAATAACAACACTAATAATATTATCAATATTTAATAATAATGTTAATATCAATATTTACTGTATGTATATGTATTTTTTAGTGAGCAAGACTTCTACACGAATCTTAAATTATAGTAGTTTTACAGTTTTTTTGGTGCTTCTTGGTATTTGTACGAATTCTATTGCTGCGCAGTATATTGCAATGCGATATTGCAATGCTTATGGTGTTTGAACTATAAAGTTCTGGTATCAACGGTCGTTGTGCATCAGCTTTACACAAGCTTGTGCGGTTGCTTTCCCGTTGACAGACATAGCCTCTGTGAATAACACACATCCGGACGTCGACTCCTCATTGCCGGACAGACGTTCCGGAGTTGTTGTTTCCTCTCGTCTGCCGGAACATGCCGACATCAGCAAAGACACTGGCAGTTCTGCTAGTGATGGTGATCATGCAGAGGAGAACAGCACGCATCTCACTGCCGTACTGGTGAGTGTCGGCGTGCTGCTGATGGCGGCCACGGCAGCCGTCGGTTATGTCCTGCGTCTAACGCACAGGCGAAGAGTTGCCGGACGTGGCACTACGGCCGGCGCCACGCTGCCGCTTGCGCTGTCGCTGGGCAGGAAGAACGGCGCCGGCATGTTGTCGTCGACGGGTGACAGGGCCGGCTCGTGGGTGCGTGGCGCCGAAATATCAAGTGACGCCAGTGCCGAAGAGAAACGCGGCCTGGTTGATGACATGTGTCGAGTGGTGCGGCTGTGCGAAAGATCGCGTGATAGCTCCACCATCAGCCGACACAACACAGGTAAGTTAACGACATGCACCACATTCAACTATGAATGGTATTGTATCTTTATGCGACTGTATGTTTAAATACGTAATTTTAAAATGGTGATTAATATGTGGTTCTCATCGTGAATGATGATGTTCAAAGCAAGGAAATAATTTATATCAACGTCAAAGTTGGTATTAATTCATTGAATTGATATACGCCTATCATAGGATAATTCCGTAGCAGTGGAAATGTACCTCACGTACCAAATTTCACCAAGGCATAAATACCGGGGCCTGTAATTTTTAACCAAGCACTCTGACGGGAAATAGTTTGCATACTACTCGTGTTTTTGCACGCAAATATATCTGTAAAGTGACTCACGACTATCTCTGAACACTGGCAGATGTCACGTACGAATATGCCGAACCCATCTACTCAATGAATGTCTCCCCCATATACCACGTGTCATCGGTCCCGACGGGGGCAGCCACAGCGTCATGGGAGAACCCCAATTATCGCGAGACTTCGACCAACACCTCGGCAGACAGCAGCGGTTCCTGCTCGTCCTCCGGTGGATGCAACATCGCCGACTTCCTTACTCTACCTTCGCCACCAACGGCTCCTCCTCCTTTGTGCTCCGACATTTCTGGAGCGCTGCGTCCGTCACGGGCTGCTATTGCTGCCGCAGCCACCGTGAAGTCGAGGCGTCAGCGACGCGTAGTGGCCCGTAGTGTAGCCGGCGTGACCGGTACGGACGTCTGGACGACGTCTGGCAATACGGCGGACTCATCGAGGTGTCATGTTGACACCGACGCCTTCGACCTCATTGAGAAAATAGCCGACGGACGGTACTCAGAGGTAAGATAGCTGAGTCTTTCCTACACGTGCATTGACAAGCATTCGCAATCAAATGTATTTTGAATAACGCTTAATACTACCATGGGCGTAGATCCTAGGGGTATGGGGGTAATATACCCTTCGAAACATTGGTTGGGGTATGAATATGCAATTATACATCCCGAGTATTATGCTGAGTTGAGTTCATTGGGTATATTGATGAATACTTCTCATTGAGGTATGTGTGCCGTAATTGACTGAATGATTGATTGGTCCATACAATTGGCCAGCTGAGCCAACTTTGAACGTTAATGCATGATGAATGTCATTTATCCGAGCCTCGACACAAATCTACGCCCTTGGATACTACAGTCCCCATTATCGTTGTCATGTATCTCAGGCCGTAGCTCCAAACGATGCATTGTCGATGCTATGAATGATGTAATCCTCTTTTTGTTTTCCGTTCCGTAGATATATGTGTGTCAAATGAAGCTGACGGGGACAGGTGACAACGAAGAGGTGTACACACAGCCCCACAGCACGCGACTAGCCACAGCGCGAGTTCTACGCTGCGCCGCTCCTCCTGAACTGACGACGCGGCTGCAGCAAGAAGCTGACGTTTTGGCCACAGCGTGTCATTGCCACGTGGTGAGATTGTTGGCTGTCGGAGCCCTGGCAGAGGATCGATTCGTTCTCGTCGAGCACACCGAGCACGGAGATCTCAACAGGTTTCTGCGCGTGACTGCGTGCAACAACTCGGCACGACATCGACATTTTCTCAGGTTAGTAATGAACGCCTCGTATGTTGGCCCAATACAGAATAATATCAAAACCTTAAGCTGTTGTGATGTATTATTGAATTATACTCCTTGCTGATGCTGTTCACCGTGGAATAACGACGATGTTCCCAACTGTGGGTTATCGCAGTGTGGAGCACCTGGTGAACGTTGCATCCCAGCTTGCTGACGGAATGAGTCACTTGGCGTCACTAGGAATTGCTCACGGTGATGTAGCAACCCGCAACTGCCTAGTCACGGCTCACCTGGATGTGAAGGTCGGTGATCTGGGGCCAAGTCGACCCGAGTACGCTTCCGACTACGTCACCACTCCAGATGGTCGTGTGCTGCCCTTGCGCTGGAGGTCGCCCGAAAGTCTTTTCGAGGTAGCATTTAACTATCACAACTGTTAGGCCACACACAAGTTGCGCTAATTCCGGGTGGAAGTAACACAGGGGTATTCTATTAGTATATATATACTTTGAGAGTAGATGAGGGATTGTTGCACATGGACCTGCTGGGTTTTTGCAGGAATGTCACGGGACGACAGCGGCTGATGTGTGGTCGTTCGGCGTGCTATTGTGGGAGATATTGACCTGGGCACGTCTGCAACCACTCGGCCACTTGACCGACTCGGCTGTTGTCGAACGTCTCAGCAGTATCCGACACACGCCGTCCACGACCACGTCAGCCACCACGACACGTCGGGCCTGCGACCCCCTGTTGCCCCCTCCCCCTTCGTGCCCGGACAGTCTGGCTCGGCTGATGACGCTGTGCTGGCACACCCAGCCTGCCTGCAGACCTTCTTTCCCCGAGCTGCACCACTATCTTCTCCACCTGTCCGAGCTTAATGATATCTCGGCGTGAATCTCGACGGCGGCGAAAAAGGCGTCGTTTTTCCTGTGATACCGGTCGTGAGTATTTAGCGCGTGGCGATCGTGAGACGTGGGCTCCCTCACTCTGTCTTATCCTCACCAGCCCGCGCTCTGCTTATCCTGGTTCCCATTAGCCAGTGCGCAAAGCCATTCTAATGGTCGCAGCGGGGTGCTGAATGCGTGGCCTGCGGTCTGTCGGGTCTGGCGAGATGTGTATGCGCGTTCATTTACAACCCGGCTAATCCCAGTTAGCTGCCATTTGAAATACGTGTACTCAAATGAACTGTGTGGGTTTACACGCGACTCCGCGTCGTTGTTGCAAGCGTGTGCATTTGTGCGTGAGCATCTCTGTGTTTGTGTACGTGCGTATGTGTGTGTGTGTGTGTTCTAAAGAGCAAATTGAAGAGTATATCAAGAGATTACTAGCCATATCAGTAATAGCACCGTTGCAGTCAAACTTTGTGTGTATATACTCCCCGACATCACCGACTTTTGTGTGCGTCCAACGGAGACGTGTGCTTGCGAATGTGTTCGTTTACGTATCCATTTGTGTCGCCTGTAACACTGTATAAACAGCATTACATAACTGGAATGCCGCCATTTTCTCGAGGTGAACACCTTCAAGATCTCGCTTGTATTCATTTTGCATCACAAACTCACACACATACACACACATATATATATACAAACATACAAACAAGTCCCCACATTCGAAAGTTATTTGACTATACAGTTATAATTGATGGTGTGATGTGTGTATGTCTCTTTGTGCGCATATATGTGTATGTATTTATGTGTATGTATGTGTGCCGCTTAATTGGCACCTTGTTGTGCCCTGTCAATTCACACGACGTTTAATTGCAAAACAGCAAATATATTGTCTGCCCTGGAGATTGGTGTTTTTTCTGACAATATTGGCGTGTAATTATGCGTAAATTATTACATTACCATTTCAATTTTGTAGTTATAAACAATGTTTGGTATTTGTACATTGAGGCTGGGTGGAAACGCTTAACATTTACGATACATTTGTGATATCAATTATCAAGCGACATATATACACTTTTTATGTTATCAACAAGTTAGCGTTTCAATATCTCAAAATCAATTAGTTCTTGATACAATGCAGCTCAGAGAATATGCACTATTTATAGTATACGATTGCGCTCGTGTGTGTGTGTCTGTTTACGAATGTCTCATGCTCAATACATATGCTATGTTGCATCAATTTAGGTGTGTATGTATGTGTGTTGTGATTTGCCTGTTGTATTTGTAACTGTCCTGTGCCAGTGGCACACGTAATAAAGCTCTACAAACACACACTCACACTCACACACACAAATCTACAGTCACTCGGGTAATAATAGGTGACACGAACAACTGAGGTCAAGCAAAACTGTACAGACACTGGCACAGACATACACGCGCCGTTCACAGCAAGGAGTGGTTAATATGCGTGGAGGTCGGTGTTTTACAAGTGTCCCATTGTAACGTGCGCGCGCGTGAGAAAGGCCAGAGGTGGGCAGAGGAGAAGAGCAAGAAAGAGAGAGAGGGCCGGGAGGAGGTCAGCTACTGTGCCGTGTTGCGACGGTTTACGACTACTAGTCAACTCGTCGCATTCATCTTAACGGCGAGTCCAAATCTCTCTCTCACTCACACCGACCTTCCAAGTGATTCACACACGCACACATACACACACACACATATCTGCTGTCTTCGTACTTTGAAACGGTGTATTCCCATAATTACCACAGGGCAATAAACCACACACGCATACACTACATGCGCATACACCACACACACACACACACACATACACACACTCTCCAAAAGTAACATTGGAACAGTGATATATATGAGCGTACGTAATTAAAACTCTTCTAGTTTAAGTGTTGGAATTTAACTATATACTATTTGCACATTCTTACAGTATATTTTGTCAGAATGTACTTATATCTAACCTGATAGTTCATACGTTGTTATTGGTATGTTTGTACTCCACCACCAGAAAGGCTGGGTTTACACAAATATAACATATAATTCGAAATACGATTCCACTCCAAAGAGTGGAATCCTGCAAATAGCAGAATATTCCTTGCTCCCTATCAAAAGCCTGCAAAATACATGTTAATTACCTCTCCAAATAGTGTATTTCAAGTAGCGGAAACCTCCAAATAGCGGAATATTGACTGGACCCCTATCATATATTACACCTCCAAATAGCAGACAACGAGGGTTCTATGAAATTCTCAAGTGGAGGAAATATGGAATTTAAGTGGGTACGCACACACTCACGCTCTATCACCATTAGAGACTACGCACGAATAACCGTCCACACACAAAAATACATGCGGCTTGCAGAAGCAGCCGACAAGTGCCAGTCCTTCAATGCTACAGTCAATGCCGTCAAGGCAGAACAAACCGCGCGTGTGATTCTGGCGAGTCCACGAAGTGGTGCGAGACGTTGTTGTTCGTGGCGCACCACAGAGCTCCTCCACCACAGTGGAGCGGTGTTGTCGACGAGTCGGTGAATGCACCGGTGTAATAGAACGGCACGCTATACTGGCACACGACAGCACGAAGTCAAGTGGATTTCACACAAGCAGAGTCCAGCCAATCTTGATTGTGTTAACTCCTTGTTGCGCAGGTGGTTGTTTGATGTTTTACGTCCAGCGGTGGGGGTAGAGCGGTTCAGTACGGCTCCGGACGGAATCGGTTCTCGATTGCGTGATGCTCGTTGCTCTTGTTAGCAGCTTAATGACGAGGCTCAAGCGGCTGTCACAGCGAGATGATGCGCAGATGTAGATGTGAGGATATGTGTGTAGATGTAGATGTAGATGTGCGGATGTAGATGCTGCGGACGTTGGGGTCACCAATTGTGACGATTGGGTCGCCACGAAACGATTTTGATTACAGTTTCCTGAGCTCGCGAGTAGCTCGCGGCTCGCGGGCTCGCGGCTCGAATCGCGGCTCCCCCCCCCCCCCCGAAGGCAACACTTGGGGCCCCCATTGTGAATAAATCACCAAATAATGAATGCATTTATTAGACATAATCACATAATACGTGAGGCAAAGGGGTCCCTCAACATTCGATGCTAATGATCGCTATGATCGATTGCTAATGATCGCTATGATCGATTGCTAATGATCTTGATTCCTGGCACCTATAGCTTCAACCCAACGAGTCAGCCAGGTCAACAGAAGACGGGTATGTGAATTCAAAACCTGCTAATCTGGTCTTAGAAATTGTTGTCAAGGATGCAAGATTGCAAGTTATATGTAAGCAAAATATCATCTCCAGGAGTCTCCTAGTTAAATCGCCTAGTTGAGAGCACGTGGTCGCTACTACGTGGCTCTGTATTCAGAGGACCGCTTCTGAAAGTCTTGGCAAGTAGCACACATAAATTCAGTTCGGAAGTTTGTCAACTTTTAAAGGCAGACTAGAAGCAACTTGAAGGTAAACTTATCATACCACTTGAATCTCCCAGGAGTCACGCTCTAATTAGATGCCCAGTGAAGAGCGCCATATAGTATCAGGTAACAGGCTGGTGCGCGCTTAAAACGTCAATAATTTGTCAAAGGCTTCTTGGATGTTTCCTGAATCACATGGAGTTTTTCCGAGACGGGCGTTCAGATATTTAGCAATACGCGATTAACATGCACGATTATCCAAAGTCTTGCTATTCAGTTTTCATTAAAAATCACTGATGCGAATTCAATTTCACTCTGATGAGAATTGGCAAACAACGCTACCAGCACTGGTCGGATTTTATATCTTATTTGCTACAAAATCGAAGCGTTTGTTATTATTTGTTCGTTATTAAGGCCTCGGGCCAAGTGATGCGTGGGTATGCAGTCAGAAGGCAATATTGAAACGTAGCTGCATATTCCGCTAGCATATATATGATGAAATATTTTCACGGCGTCCAAAATGACGTTGGCCAGGCGTGATATTGTGGCAACTTGGATTTGAATATTCATTTTTCTCCAGACATGTATTCTATCTGACACAAGGCAACACATCAGTAGAGCACGCCCAGCATATGCTCGCGCCTGTGTTAGTGTGTGTGTGTGTGCGTGCGTGTATGTGACGTTATTTGTTGTGAGAAGTAGCCGCCGAAATATCAGAAAGCAAGTCGAAGAAACTTTCAGCCGAAGGCGTGAAATACACTATGGTTTGCATGTGTGTGTCGTGTGTGTGTCGTGTGTGTGTGAGTGTGTGTGTGTTGGTGAGAGTGTAAATTGATCGGCAGTTGGCTGGCACTATATTGAATTGCTCTGTGATGCGTAATGCGACGCAACTGTGATATACATCGACACAATCCGGTTTGCTGAACGCATCCTTGTGAAACACGTACCTATGGCATATACACGCACACAGCAATGGTAAATAGCGCTTCAATGTTAATGTATAGGTGTTATTGTTTGTATATGTAAATGTAAATGTATGTGAATAGGTGTATAGGTGTTTTTGTTTTTTTAATTTTTTTCAGCATAAAATAATTCGGTGCTTATCTTCCCTGTTATATTTTTTGTCCTAGCTAGCACTTGGTTTCTTCTTTTTGAGCTCCCGTTTTGATGTAATTATTGCTCTTGTATATATATATATATCTTTATCTCATGTTTATCGCGTCTTTGTTGATTAGTGCGCTATATCAAATACACGGTTGTTGGTTGTTGTTGTTGTTATTACGTCTCTTGTAATTTGAGACTCTATATTCAGCTAGTTTTAGCATAAACACGGTTTTCATTTCTTTTTGCAAACCGTGTTCTGAGAATTTTCTGTAGACCAGTGGTTTACTTTATATCCGGGTCGCGTGCCTAACTTCGGTCTCCAATCCCAATTATTGGGTCGCTAGGAGCACGTTAAAAATAAATACTTCGTGGCTAAAATATTTAATAATTTGATACTGTAATAACTAAAATGCATGCCTAGTCATAAAAATCTTCGCATACCGTGATAAAATTAAATTATGATTACAAATCGAATCATTATATATATATATATATATATATATATATATATATATATATATATATATATATATATATATATATATATATATATATATGTATATATAGAAAGCCAGCTCATATAGTTATATAAGCTTGGTTCTCGATGCTTGATTTGTGCAAAAATTTTGGGTAGCTGCCAATAGTATTTAGGAACCAATATACCGTGAATGTTGTAACGCGCGGCCTCGTCTTGAGGCATTGGAGCACGCGTTGCCGCTTAATCTGCTGTTTCAGCTGAATCAGACGCGACGACGGGAGATTTCTCACAGAGCTGCATGATAATCGGATTATATTCAAGAGGCGATATATACTGGGGCAGCCAATCGTTGATGAAATCGTTGAATCGTATAATTGTCCATGAACAAATCCTTCTTCAATAATTCAGTTGATTCTTGGTGGTAGGCTCAGCCATGCCATGCCGTCTCTTGGCATCGCCATTGAAGTGGACCCAAAGGTGAACGTGTCGGCAGTGTTTGAAGTCAGTGGGACATTTCTAGAACGTCGGTCCACATCATCAATCACTGTAAGAAGCGTGATAGAGACAGACACACATACATCAGCTCTTTCGCGAAATCCCTGATCTGACGAGATACATAGAACTCCGTCACTTCCAGCACGTCACAACCAACACGACACCACCAGCACGCCACCACTGACACGCCACCACTGACACGACACCACCAACACGACACCACTGACACGCCACCACTGACACGCCACCACTGACACGACACCACTGACACGCCACCACCAACACGCCACCACTGACACGCCAACACCAACACGACACCACTGAAACGACACCACTGGTGACCAGGATGTCATATGTCGCCATAGTGTGCATACACCTGGCGACACACGGACATACAAACAAACACACAGACGAACGCAGAGATGTACACAAACAAATAGACGCGTGAACACGCTCAATCACTGATGCGCACACACACGCACACACACATGCGCACACACACACACACATTTACAAATTGACTGGCTTCGAAATGATGATGAGAAGTGGGCATGCTGAGAAGTGGGCTAATGGGCTTGTCATGTTTATGTCTGCATTATATGTGTTAACTGTGTGATTACGAATGCGTGCGCGTGTGTATACGTGCAGGCATATGTGTCAGAAAGATTTCACGTTTTCCGTGTGTGATGCCGAATCAGAATGCATATACAACACTGGTACGCAGCAGGTTCGCCGGACATACACACATTTATCTATTCTGACCGCGTAAACAACATTTGTTCGACACAGAGCCGTTGCAAGGTATTATGCCCTCCCCGAAAGCCTTAATGGCGCCCCTTTATAAGTACAACACCTTTATAATCGAAGTACGACTTTGGGAAAATGCAGTTACAAGCAGCCCCTCGATCTCCTGGGGACTTACGTTATTTTCAGGCGCTACTTTATGATAAATTTCAATATCATGCGTGAGGAAACGCCGGGGGGCGGTTGCTACGGCTCTGGTTGGACAAATAGGCTGATAACAAGGGAAGCTGAGATGTGAAGATATTACATACATTACCTCAAACTGAAGCTGATAGAAAATTTTGCGGCACTGGATTCTAAAATGAGCACGTTTTAGCCCCCCATCAACTCATCACTGGCAACGGTATTGTTCACACGCAATGTCAAGCTTTCACCATTCCTGTTTGAACACATATTTCTCATATTTACACACATACACACACGCACACACACACGTGGACGAACACATGCACCCACATATGCGCACCACACGCGCAAATATAGTACAAAGCGTTCTATAGGAAGAGCACTCCAAATTTAGCGTTCGTATAGACGTGGCGTGTGCCCGTTTATGATAGCCGAATGAAATGGCGAAATAGCGATGACATTTGTGCCGGTCCGAGCGAACTTAGTGGGCGAATTAGTGCCTCTATCCAGCGTATCGCAAATACCTGGCCGAATACCAATCAGGTGTTCCAATTAATCTCTCGGGCCATCTTGCTCTGTAGACAGACAGAGGTCAAACTTGTAATAGTCCGATGAAAACACATGTTTGATCTTCGAATCTCGTAATCTCGTTATGTCGGCTTGTAGCATCCTAACGAGATGTGTGATTCAGAATAATGGCGATCTAGTCCATGACCCAGAACATGTGGAATTTTATTATTTACAGGTAAAATTGCTATGAATTCATATTTTTATCTCCAATTAGAAAACACCAGAGCAGCTCTGGAGTATCTCATTGGCTTATGCGCCAGTGGTTTGCGGTTCAAATCCTGGCCCGTTCGCTCGTTCGTTCCGGGTTCGTTCGTTCAACATCTCCGCTTGAGTCTACCGGGTGTCGCCGCTGTAAATGGGCGCACAGCGAAGTGCACCATATCGTCTGAACAGATTGATGAGCGCTTAAAACTCCAAACATTATTATTATTATACAAACGCCGGAATATGCCTTAAGTAGGGAGAGATGAAAGTGAATCCAATATCTAGACCAGTGATCCGTTACCTGTGATGAATTCTCCTTGTAAACCATTGTGACAATATACACACTGCATGTGTTCAACTTGCAAGAACATTGAACAAATATATATTAATACACACACACACACACACATACCAACACACACACACCGACACACACACACCGAGACACACACCGACACACACACCAACTTACACACACACCGACACACACACACCATGACACACACACACACACACAAACACACACCCACACCCACATACACACACAAGCACATATGCGCGTATTTCTAGAGATGAACAGACTTGCTGGCATGTCAAGCATGTCAGCACGAGACAATCGCGCATTGTTCTCTCTCATATGTGTGTGTGTGTGTTTGTGTGTGTGTGTGTGTGTGTGTGTGTGTGTGTGTGTGTGTGTGTGTGTGTGTGTGTGTGTGTGTGTGTGTGTTTGTGTGTGTCCTATCAGTGCGTGAGTGGCCGTGTATCCTCGGGCTCGTCAGCGGTCGTATAGGTATTTCCCATTTTGATTGTATCGAATGCACATAATATATAGAAGTGAATGCTAGATGACAGATAGTGATAGTGGTCGGTGTTGAAATCAAAATGAGCCAGTGCTAGTTGTAGTTGTTCTGGCGGAAAATAAGCGCGCAGGAAGAGTGAATGCCAAGTAGAGCATGGAGCGAACGAACGACGCTTAAACAACATCCGCCGGTCGTGGGAACCAGAGAAGTTTGCCTGAAGAAAGAGAAGCAGGCTGCAGTGCGCTGAGAACACGACGAAGGGCAGAGGGTAATAGTCACACACACACACAAACACTCGAAGAAATACACTCAAAAATGGTGTTCATGTGTGTGTGCATGTGCGTGCGTGTGTGTGTGCGTGTGCGTGTATGTAGCACATGTAGAGAGCGGGAGGATGGGAAGACCGAGGAAAATAGAGAGCAGAAATCAGACAGCAGTAAATAGAGAGAAAAAGAGCAGTAAATAGAGAGTAAAAGAGCAGTAAATAGAGAGTAAAAGAGCAATGTCGCAAGTTCAAAGAGCTAGCGCATCATCTTTTGAGTGTCCATGTCACAAACACGCATGTACACACACACACACACACACACACATACACACACTCATACACACATACAAACGCAAACACACACACACAAACTTACTCACACACACACACACACAAACTTACACACACACACACACACACACGAACACACAAACACGGACACAATACCTGTTTGTCCACAATACGGTTGCTGCATGTTGCTTATCATAGTCGGTGTTGTTGTAAATGTAAATGCCAATTCAATGTAAATGTATGTGTATGTGTGCTTGTGTGTGTATGTATGTCTGTGTATGTATGTCTGTGTATGTGTGTCTGTGTTTGTATGTGTGTGTGTCTGTGTATGTGGGTGTGTATGTGTGTACAAGTGTGTATGTGTGTACAAGTGTGTATGTGTGTACAAGTGTGTATGTGTGTGTGTATGTATATGTGTGTATGTGTTCAGTGAATCTGTTCTGCAATTTGATCGTGTTGCTTGCACATATCATTGTACATTGGATTGCAGCAGCTTGTGTGCATCCGTATGTCTGTCTGTCTGTCTGTCTGTATGTTTGCGTGTTGTCATAAATAAGGGTTTGATCAATTGCAGCACACACAAACAAACAAACACTCATACATACATGTATAGACAAACACGCGCACATACATACACACACACACACATACATACACACACACACACACACATATCAACATGGCAGTTATCAATTCTGACAGACCACAACACAGACCATTGCTGATCACATCATGATCACGTCTTGCAATACTTCAATAAACTTGTGTGCACGCGTGTGTATGCGTGTGTGTGTGTTTGTGTGTGTGTGTGTGTATGTGTGTGTATTGAGTGATTGAGTGCAAGATAGTGCGGTGTACACAGTGTGGTGTAGCGGCTAATGAACAAGCCGCTTATCGCTGTAGGATGGGCATTTGAGCTTGTGTTGGCTGTGTGCGTGTCACCACAGACTGTTCATGTGTTTTGCCGGTAAATCTGCTGATAAGATTAGTGATAACTAGGGCTATCAAAAAAGTAGCCTAAAAATTGGAAAAAGTAACTATATTTTTGAGAGAAAGTAACCCAAAAAAGTAACTTAAAAATTTACCCAAAATAACATGCTGTTTGAGAAAAACCAATTTCATCTTACAGTTCTGCAAGAAGGAAATATCTCAGTACCTACTACCCTGTTTTACTACCCTGTTTTCCACCTTCTCCTCACATTGGTGCCATTTTTACAACAAACCACCAAAAAGTGACTTAACATAAGAAAGTAGCATAACCATCAAAAAGTAACAAGTTGAAAGTTAATACTAGTGTGAAAGACACTCGTTGCTAATGTTATTACTTATTATATTTATGATCCCAAGAATGTGATTGATATTGTTTCAATGAGGCTTTGTGAGGCATCCCTGTCAATTATGCACGTGTTACATTTGCTTGTATTTCCTTGCGCCAGTATGCATGTCTGTGTGAGCGTAAACACTGCATGTGTGAATACCCTGCCCTCATGTTAGTACCGTGTCCTAACAGCCTCATGATAAGGTGGCACTGTTTCGTTGCTGGATCTCAAGAGTGGAAAAGTGGCACTGTCTCACGTTCTGATAATCCTGTCTGATTGAATGGGCATAGACAAGTGTTATTGTGCAATATCAGGCATAAAGAGCTCAAACGTCCTAGCATCCTACAATCCTACCATCCTACCATCCTACCATCCTACCATCCTACCATCCTACCGTCCTACCATCCCACCATCCTGGCATCCCACCATCCTAGCATCCCACCATCCTAGCATCCTAGCATCCTACCATCCTATCATCCTACCATCCTACCATCCTACCATCCTACCATCCTACCATCCCACCATCCTACCATCCTACCATCCTAGCATCCTACCATCCTACCATCCTACCATCCTACCATCCTACCATCCTACCATCCTACCATCCTACCATCCTAGCATCCTACCATCCTACCATCCTACCATCCTACCATCCCACCATCCTACCATCCTACCATCCTAGCATCCTACCATCCTACCATCCTACCATCCTACCATCCCACCATCCTACCGTCCTACCATCCTAGCATCCTACCATCCTACCATTCTACCATCCTACCATCCTACCATCCTAGCATCCCACCATCCTACCATAATACCATCCTAGCATCCTAGCATCCTACCATCCTACCATCCTACCATCCTACCATCCTACCATCCCACCATCCTACCATCCTACCATCCTAGCATCCTACCATCCTACCATCCTACCATCCTACCATCCCACCATCCTACCGTCCTACCATCCTAGCATCCTACCATCCTACCATTCTACCATCCTACCATCCTACCATCCTAGCATCCCACCATCCTACCATAATACCATCCTACCATCCTACCATCCTACCATCCTACCATCCTAGCATCCTAGCATCCTACCATCCCACGCTCCAAACATCCCCCGGTAACCTCTGGTTCGTGCTCATTTCCCTAAAATGTAATCACAATATCATGCGTACACTATAACATGTGAAAATCATCAGTAACACATAGTGAATTGAAGAACAAGTGCTAAATTTTCACTGCAAAAATTTTGAGATTTCTTGATATTCACACCTGATTTTTCACCCGTTATCCGATTTTATCCTAATTTATTTTAATTTGTAATACAGTTTTTGTGCCTCTTATCTGCAAAATGTTACCAAACCTCGTGATCAAGTGACCTAATAAAATGGAAAATAACGAAAAGTAACCTAACGACGAAAAAGTAGCTTTTGGTACCATAAGTATCTTATGAAAAAGTGACCTTTAGGCGGAAAAATATCTTTATTAGCTTTTAACAGCCGTGGTGATAGCTCATGCTGTGTGCTGGCTTTTTGGTCTCAAATTTGATTTGACCATTGGATTTTTCATTCATTTTATACTTCATCACCCTCCAGTTGATGTTTACATATGCTGTATCAATAAGAACCAATCTAAATATAGTCACGTGTTAAAAATATTAATTGGTAATATTTTTGGTGGTAATAATTTGCCGTACGCTCAGACTAATGCGGATTATTTTAGTAATATTTTTGTTTCTCAAATAAGAAGCAAAAACGGATGTAGATTCGCATCAATAACTGAAAAGTGAAACTCATATAAAAGAGCAAACAACAAAAAACAAGTTCAGTTGACAATATTAATAAACAGGCCTCGAGTTAGGATAGGGAATGTGAAGTGAAGATATCAGTGGATAATCTATCCATCCCCGTGTAGAAACAGAGGAAAGGGATATAAAGTGAATGTCGGGAAAAAGTGATTGGAACATTTCTCGCCTAAATATTTTGTTATCTCGGCAAGCGTATGTACTCAGCAGAAACATTACTCAAATTTAGCCAGACACAACACAATTTACACAACACTCAACACAATACAGAATTTCTGAAGCTTCAGCTTTTCTGTGCGGACAATTTCCTATAGGAAATGGCACGTGATAGCTGTCAGCCACTAGCTTGTGCGATGGTCGAGGATGTGTTTTGTCGGCGGGCCATTGAATCGAGACGATTCGTCTCAGCATTGAGGAGATGGTATCAGGTGTAGAATGGACGTGCAAAATGGACTCAATCGCAATTCTTGTCGCCAGCTTCTGGAAGTCGCAAAAACACGTCTAGATCACTGAGCTATGAGTATATATGGTGTCTTGTTCAAGTGCAAAATATGATACAGCAAGGGGAAACCGATATGTTCCAAGTTTTTGTGATTCATACATGAATTTTTGTGTGAGTTCTGATAATCATATATGCATGTGTATATACACGTTCTCTGACTCCTTTATTCAGTATATAGCGTCAATGGAGCTGCTTATCAATTTTCATTGATCATGCAATTTTAAAATTACTTAAATTTATTGCAAGTCAACAGCAGAAAAATATGTACTCATTGCCTTTAAATCATATTCGTATTAACGATATTGAAAGTTAAAATTTATCAAAATCTGCTCAATCGCAAATTTAAGTTCTGCTGTAGCCTTGTAATGACAGCGCAATTTGGCTGCTTGTATTTGACATGATTCCCTCGTGTGTGGTCGATGATGACCCCTGCGACCTGAGGTCACCGCCATCCTCCACCCAGGTCACACAGGTCAATCAATAAACACCAAGCTTTGCCCATGTGTAGCGCCTATCATAAAAACATGATATCATAAAAACTAGGGCCGAACATCAAGCATGCACACAATTTTAGCACACAACGAATGCAGACCTGGTTTTAAAATTACAAGGCTATATTGGCATGCTTGTCGCAAAAATACGGTCTGTTATTTTGATAGATAATCTTAATATTATAATCTACTATATTATATTAGGATGATAAATCTTAATCTCATAATCTTGTATGATAACAGCTCGTCAAAATGGCTCACAATGTATACACACAGACACACTCAATCAAGCAACAGTATGGAGAATAGTATTCATAAAATGGGATGACATAAATTTATCACTGAAGCACGCAGAATAGCGGACATTCGTCGTTGATGTGTTGTGCACAACTTGTTTTCCTGTCTTCTCTCGCGTTCAGCTAATATTCAACAGCAGTATGTTCTTCCACCAGTAGATTGGCAGCTGATTCAATTAATGATCTGCACGCACGTGTGTGTGTTCAATATGTCTACAGTGTCTACGTGTCTAATTCTCCGTGTGTATGTGCGTGTGTGTGCTTGTGGGTGTTTGCGAGAACATGTCTGGCTGTGAACTGTGAAAACAGATGTATTTAAATGGCTTAGACTCTGTAACAGGCGATATTTGCCGGACACATACACACATGCATACACACATGCACACACACATACACACATGCACATACTCACATACATACATACACACAGACTGTGTATTTGATACGCACTAACTCATCCGCGACACAGTTTCTTCTACGTTTGCCTTGGCAAATACAGAAGATGGCAGGGAGTATCGCACAAACACAAATACAACACACACACACACACACACACACACACACACACACACACACACACACACATTCTTTGTTTGACATTGGTCACGCCAACTTGTGTTCCGTTGTTACAGCATTCAGTGGTTTTCAAAGTGCTTAGTGTTAGTGATTTCACGGCGTATCCCAGGCAGTGATTTCACAACGTGGTTCATCCAATATGACAGCTGTCTCCAAGAGAGGCAGAGTGTCATCTGCAGGTGACACCGATCAAGATGACTTCACGCTGATCGTTACACGTACTGACACTCAAGAAGGAGATATATCGAGTCTTCCTACTCAAGCTACATCTGCTCTCAGGGGCTCGCCACTCGGCGTGTACATCAAAGAGCTGCGTCCTCTCGGTAAAGTATCAGCGCTCGTACAGGTGAAACACACCGCTCTACAAGATCCAAAATGTACCCCCCTCATCAATGGAGAACGATTTGTGGTCACTACCCCACGCATGGTCAAATGGACCTTAACAGCAAGGCGCTCGTACGCCTACGAAACTGATATCAATCACGGTAGATTTGGTCCCTTGAGGAAATGTGAGACAGATATCGAGGACGTCAAGAGAGACATCAGGCTGAATAATGGGTCAGAACTTGTGCAAATTGTATGGGAACCCAACCGACCAGGACAAAACAGTAAATACGTGTGCATCAAACTATCGGTAAGAGGTCCACTGCCCACAAAAGTATATTTCGACTATATCAGCTTCCCCGTTCACAGGTATCACCCTCCCATATTGAGGTGTACAAACTGTTTGGAATTAGGACACAGCAAATACTCGTGTTCAAACAAAGTAAGATGTTCCCGTTGTAGCGGCACGCATAGGAACACACAACAGCAAGAAATGAATGACGCTGACGCAACACCAGAAAAATGTCAAGAAAACAGCTACTGTTTTCAATGCGGTGAGTCCCACCGACCTATAGCTGCCAGCTGTAAGATAAACCAACACGCACAAGAGCTATACAATGAAGGGCTTGCAGCTCGTAGACCACTACCCGAAATAAATAAGGACATCAGAGAGTACTTCCACTCAGTCAAACGCAAGCCTCTATCAAACATAAACACACAGACTTCGGCAGACTCAAACAAACAACGTGAAGTTATCCGACCATTGCTGCCAACACCATCCAAATCCACGCCACGCACTTTTTCAGCAGCTCTAACCAACCGGTTTGACATCCTCAATAATGACTCCAATACAGGAAACTGGAATGATAAGGTTGCAATGCAAAACGAAGTAACATCTCAAGAACACGTTGTTATACCCCAATGTAGCCAACAGGGGCAAACATCCAGAAAGAAAAGACATACTAGAAGGTTCACTCGTACAATCCATCGAACAAGAAATGTCAGTTCGACAGAAACAGCGGACTCTGGGAGTGAGTCACTGGTTGAGACTAGGAGAGCTGTTCCCAAACCCCTTAGGATTCATAATGGCAAGGAACAAGCACAAGGGGGAAAACAAAATTACCCCAGATACACCTCTTTGGGAATGACATCAAGAAAATCAGCACACATGCCCATTGATCAGACTTCAAACAAAAAATACGAGTCCGACACCTTGAAACAGGTGGCACCACTATTCATGGAAATCATTCATCTTTATCTGCAAGGCAGAGAGCTTAAAGCAATACTCATAGAAATTTTACCAAAGGTTCTTCAACTCTGCCTAAACTGCCAGAATGAATCTTAAAATAGCACTCTGGAACGCAAGATCAATTAAATATAAACAAGAAGAAATACAATTATTTGCAGAAGATAACGAAATCCATATACTAGGCATCACCGAGACTTGGTTAGATCAAGCGGGTACCTGCATAATTAATGACTTTAGTATTATTAGGAAAGATAGAGACACAAGAGGTGGAGGAGCATTACTAGCAATAAGAAGCTCATTAACATTTTCGCCAATACCTATTGTACACCAACCATTCAACACAATAGATGTTGTGGCTGCTCAAGTCACTATCAGTAATAAAGTCATTTCCATAGCCGCAATGTATGCTCCCCCAAACCAGCTGACTCTTGCGGCTCTGGATCATTATTTATCCCAATTATCCTCACCAGTAATGATTATTGGAGATTTCAATGCCCATCATATTATGTGGAACCCAATGCTAACTCCAGGTCTTCAGAATGCAGCCGGGCATGAACTGTTCTCATTCCTGACGCAACACAGCCACTTGGATCTCCTTTCACCCCCAGGATTGCCCACGAGAACAAATCCCGCAAATGGTGCATTAACTACACTAGACCTGTTCATTGGCGACCAGTTGTTCCAGAATGGAACATTTGAACAAGGCTACCACCTCCCCAGCGATCACATACCGATCATAGGATCCTTTTTTGAGTTGACAGCCAGTATGAGAGTGGGTTGTTTACCCCGTTGGAAGATTATTGAACAAAATTGGCCACATTATAGAATCAGAGTTAGTCAACAGATGCAAGCACAGCAACACACTACACTGAAAATTGAAGAAATAACAAGCATAATGAAACAGGCTGCTTCTGAGGTGTTCCATTGCGCAAAAACTAAATCTACACACAAAGCAGGAGTACCTTGGTGGACAGAGGCATGCAAAATTTCAATAAACGAGCGAAGAAGAGCATACCGAAAATGGAGATCGAACCCGACTTCAACAAACCGAACACTCTACAATAAGTTGAATGCAAAAAGTCGCAAGATAATACTGCATGCCAAAAGATCAGCCTGGAAGACACATTGTTCACAACTTAAACATACATCCAGTATCAGCTCAACTTGGAGATTCCTCAATTCCATGAATAATAAAGGCCGAAAATCAACATTTCCACTCAAATACCTTGGACATTTATTCAGCAATGATCAAGAAAAAACGGAATACTTTTCAAAGCACCTAACAGCGCGATTAGGTGCCATTACCCCCAAAACCATTCTTATAGAGATGAACTAACGGATCAATGCGCCTATATTGGAGTCAACCAGGATCTTGCGCTTCCATTCAATCACAATGAATTTCAGGCACAGCTCAAGGTACTCCCACGGAGATCAGCCCCAGGCCCAGATGGAATTATCTACCCATTCATTAGACAGCTCCCTGCGGACTGCCAATATCAACTTTTAAATTCCTTTAACCATAGTTGGCAAAGTGGAATTTTCCCCGGCATTTGGAAATCTGCCTACATAGTCCCACTGCCTAAGGAAGGAAAAGACCTTTCTTCTCCAGAATCATATCGTCCTATATCAATGTTATCATGTATTGGGAAGACATTAGAAAGAATGGTTGCACACAGGCTTTCGTGGTGGATTGAAACACGGCAGATTCTAAAGGAACATCAAATGGGATTCCGACCCCAAAGGAGTGCAATAGATGCCATATCCCATTTTAATGACAACATAATTAGCACATATGAGTCCAAACAGGTCATGGTTAGTATTTATCTAGATGTGCATGGCGCTTTTGATCATGTACCCAGAAAAGTCATGACATCTACATTGGCGAAGTGCGGAGTAGTAGGGTCTCCTCTGAAATGGTTCCAATCGTTTTTGGAAGGACGCTCCTTCCAGGTATCAGTGAATGGTCATTTGTCCCGACAGAAGAGAATCACACAAGGACTCCCACAAGGATCCCCGTTGAGCCCAGTTTTATTTAACATACTTATGGCGACGATGCCGAGCCCCCAACATTCTCAGATGATCATCTACGCGGATGACATGACGCTTTTCAGCCGAGCACCAACAATAGAGTCTGCCATTACAAATGTGTCATTCGACCTAGAAGTGATATGGAGTTGGCTAACCAACATTGGTCTCACCATCAACATTGAAAAAAGTTGTTGGATGTATTTTACCAAACAAAGAATTACCAACATACTCCCCAGCATAACACTATTCAATCAACAAATAGCATTCACAACACATCATCGTTTCCTAGGGATGGAATTGAACGGTCCAGCCTTGAATTGGCAACATCATATTGAGAAACTTCGAGTGGATGGAAACAAGCGCTTGGCAATAATGAGAAGTTTAACTGGCAGAAGCTGGGGTACTTCAGCACATGTTTTAAAAATATTCTACAGATCTGCAATTCTTTCGAGACTGAGTTATGGAAGCTCACTATATGGAAAAGCATCCGCCTCTTCGCTGAAAAAACTACAAGTTCTGGTCAATAATGCAGCTAGAATAATCACTGGAGCCCTTCCTTCAACCCCCATAAACATATTGCTAGCTGAAACCAGCCTACTTGATATATCAACATCTACGACACTTGAACACTTCAGAGTCACCGTGAAAGCACAAGCACGGACACGCATCGAATATACACCAGTCATAAACCCTCATCCCCTGTACCGAGTGGCCAACATCCACATATCAAGAAACAACGTATCAGTACCAGCAGCTGAAACGGAGAACACAATTTACGTCCATGATTCAGTTTCACCCATTCCACCGTGGTCAAATTCATTAGATCATATATTCACACATATGTACACACCAGATTGTCCAACTAAACCAAATTATACAGATTTCGAACTAGAACAGGCTTTCAACTGCATGAACGATACAATGTACCGTAGCCATTTTAAAATTTTCACAGACGGCTCACATGATCCTAAACGCAAGCTAACATCAGCAGCTCTTTTCGCCCAAACCATTAACTATACTGATACTTGGAAACTTCCTGGAGGATCATCGATAGCCCATGCGGAAATTTTCGCTATATACCAAGCAATCAAACTCATACATATTCAAAATTCACAATACGACCGATTTGTCATATATACAGACTGCAAGAGTGGCCTATATCTCATAAAAAATAGAGACCCAAGATATTTACGAGGTTTGATATTCCACATCCATGACCTTCTCCACACAATAAATAACAGTGACCGACAAATAGTTCTCCAATACGTCCCAGCTCATAAAGGTATAGCCGGAAACGAAATGGTTGATAGAGCCGCCAAACGAGCATTGACAGCAGCACAAAATATTTCCACGATCACCACATGGGAAAGCATACACGATGAATATAGGAGAAGACTGACAACGGCCTGCTATCAGCGCAACCTTCAATCACTACCAGAACTGCTGCAGAACATTTATCGCGTCCGATCAACCGAGACCATCTGGTCGCTCACCAGCAACAGAGAGCTAGCCGTCAGTTTATTCCGACTTCGCTCGGGACACACACGCCTCAACCAACACATGGCTAGACTGGGACTCTCAGCAACATCCTGGTGTCCACATTGCGATGGCGTCGATGAAACGGTCCACCACGCTCTCTTTGATTGCTGGAAATACAGAGATCAAAGAAGACGACTTCTTCAACGACTACAGCATCGCTCCATCGAAGCGGTGGACACAGCAACACTACTCGGAGGGGCGACACAGACGCAAGAAGCCCATTTCATCATGCGACAAATATTCATCTATTTGAGAACGACAGGCCTCGACAAACGTATATAAATAACATTCATCATTGAAGAAAATTTCGAGGGCCGATCGAATTCCGCTGAGAATTTGTGTGTCCTTAATGAAAACCAAACCAAACACACACACACACACACACACACACACACACACACACGTGGTCTTATACACACAAACACGCGTCGACAATTGAACTGTTTAAATATCGCATCACCCCTGTGAGGTCACATCATTAGCCCTAGCGCACACCGTGGACACCCACACACTCATACAAACACACACCAGCACATACACTCATACAAATACACACACACACACACACACACATCCACACACACACGAATGCGAGCACATAGCAGGCGAGAAGTCAGTGTGACGTAGAGCAAGAGGTTTGCAGCGGAGGACGGAGAACATGGTGAGGAGGAGCATTGGTGGAGGAACATGGATGGAGACTGATGAGTCTGGACACGTGGCCAGTGTGGAGAGGCAAGTGCCGGTGCTGTCGATCTGTCGTGCTGTCACGTGTTTGTGTTTGTGTGTGGCGTTCCGGCTCGACTCGTCCAGATTGCTGCCAAATGACCTGCATCGCCGACATGCCCCGACCTGTGCCACTGCTACTGTTGTCACTCATCTAGCAACAATGACTGGCCTCACAACTACCGACAGTGCCAGAGAAATAATATATATTCCGTAAATTCCGATAGAAAAAGAAGGAAAATGATGAGAAGCTGAAGAAGAGTGGAAGGAAGATATAAGAAGCAAGAGAAACAGAATATGAGATGATGGTGAAAGATGAAAAGATGGATTATTATTATTATTAATAACAGGCAAATCCAGTAGCATGGAAGTGTGCAAGCACTATTACCACCCTAAGGTGGCCCCATGTACCGGAAACGCCCAAAAGATTGAGAGAGAAAGAGAGTTCGAAAAGAAAAAAGTCTAGAAAGAGAGTTGGAAAGAAAATAATTAATAAATAACAAATATATAATAAGCCATCATCCGATAACACTCCATAATGTCACTCCGCCCACGTTCCTCAATAAATAATAACAATCAACAATAAATATGTGATTCAGTAAATAACAACCATCAATAAATAAGACTAAATATTAATAAATAAGTAATAAATAACAATCAAGAACAATAAATATGATTCAATAAGAAACATCCAACAATAAATAAAAATATGATTAAATAAGTAACAACAACACACATAAATATGATTCAATAAACAACAACAACACCAATAAATATTATTCAATAAACACCAATAACAATAAATATGATTCAATAAACAGCAACAACAATAAATATGATTAAAAAAACAACAGCCAACACTGAGTAAAGTGGAGCTTCTTAAAAATGCGCATGAACACAATTTATTCAAAATATTCGTCCATTTCATGATAGATACTCTGCTGTCAGCCTTATTCATGCCCTCATATTCTCAAGACTCGACTAATGTAACTGTCTATACTATCATGTTCCTCGTTCTCATCTCAAAGTTCTCGAACGAGTTCTTAATCAATGCTGCCGCTTTGTCTTTCATCCCACTCCCTGTCGTCATACATCTCATTTCTCTTCCAGCTCCGTTGGCTTCCCATCATTCCTCGAATACATTATCGTCTATGTTGTCTTATTTACAAACTTCTCCATGATCTTCATCAACCTTCCTACCTCTCTGATCTTCTCACTTCCACTACTTCTCTCTCTTCTCGCCGCCACCTTCCTCTTCATTGTCCTCGTGCCACCAATGAGTCTCCCTGGTCCTCAAAATCACTGTTCTTCTTTGGTCCTCGCCTGTATAACTCTCTTACTACTCACATCAACGCATCTTCTTCCCTCAAAGCTTTTTCTCATGAGCTTCGTCAATATCTATTTGACCCCTTTTTTAATGTATTTCTCACTCACTTACTCCATTCGCCACTTTGTAAATACTAATGCGTTTATATTTTGTTATATTTTTTGACTCGGTCATTATTGCTGGCTCGTTCTGTTCCCGGTGCACAGTCAATTCTTATCTTTTATCTTTTATATTTGTATCTTTCTAGTCTTACTGGTATATTATTTATCCTGCGTGTCTGATCGTCTGTTTTTGATTTCGCGTGATTTGTTTTCCCATTCTTACTTATGGTGCCCCATGTGTATGTGTATGTTTTTGCTTATGTATGTGTGTGTATGTCTGTGTGTGTATATGTCTGTGTGTGTATGTCTGTGTGTGTGTGTGTGTGTGTGTGTGTGTTCCTATGTGTGCATTGTGTTCTTACTGTTGTCACATGTTTATCTCCATAGTTGTGTTTGCATTTTTAATTTTGTCGCGCTTCTGTGCATATTAGCGCTATGAAAAATTCATTGATTGATTGATTGATTGAATATTAAGAGTGACATACAATGTTGTGTAGACGCATTGGATCATCCAAACGGCGTGACATGATGCAATGGTTATTCTTTTTAGGTGTTTCAGCTGTTATTTTCCATGTTGAAAAGGGCAGCACTAGCCTGCATGCTTATCATGTCCCGCTATCCTAACATATTGAATCCTCTTTGTTGTATTGAATGGTGAATGTTTTTGGATTGTGTTGCGTCTGTCAAATTCATGCTGATGGAGAGGATAAAATCACATAAGCAAGGTGAACAAGGAATTGCCGATGTGATGGCAATTCACCCTGCCGGAACCTCAACTGAACTTAATTGAATACGATCTTGCTTCTCTTCATTCTCATAATCTCAATCTCTTTCATCTGAAATATTAAATCCCCTTCAAAGATGTTTTAGCAATCAAATAACTCAGTGCTTAATAGCCGTGGAAATTTCTAAAGTTACTGGTTGAGAAACAAAAGTCTTGCTCGCTATTTCACTGTTTCATTGTTATCCTTGTCACACCAATATCTGCTTCATAGCACGTGACAACCCGTTGGCCTTGACCATCGACCTATCTGCATTGCGCATGATATGAGCTGTGTCCAGGATGGCCCGTATCCTGGCTCGTGTATAGATCCACGAGAGCCCTCTCGTAGCATGACAAAGTGCAAGTGCCCGGCGGTGATTGAGCACGTGCCCACTTGAAAGTGAATGCAGCCAACACAGAGAGGACGCAATTAATTTCCAGCATATGATACATGCACTCGCACACACACACACACACACACACACACACAAAAACATACACATACACACACACACACACACACACACACACATATATACAGTGATCCTTTGAAGGTCAGCAGATCGATATGAATGTTCCTGCATCTGTTGCCGCGCGATATTGATCGATCCTCGCTCAACGATCGCTCGGATGAGACGCATCAGCAGCATGGAAGAGATAGGTGAGACAGAGAAGAGGGTGCGAGAGAAAGAGAGAGAGAGTGTGTGTGTGTGTGAGGGAAGCGCTATTAATGAGATGTCGTGTGGAGATGTAGGAAGTGACGTATCGCGGTGTTGTTGTATATTCGAGATGTTGTGATGTTGTAAGTGATGTAATGGCGACGAGCTCGGTGTGATCAAAGCCGTCACAATTATCACACACACACACACACACACACACATGCACACATAGATACACACATACACAAATGTACAAACACACACACACACATACACACATACACTTCACAAACTGATCATACACGCGCCCACACATAATCTTTGAACCAGTGCAATTAGCAATGTTCCAATGATTACACACACATACACACATACACACACACATACACACACATACACACACATACAGACACATACACACATACACACAGACCTACATACACATGCATACATACACACACACATACACACACATACACAAGCATACACACACATACCTACACACACACATACACACACATACACACACATACACACACATACACACACATACACACACATACACACACATACACACACATACACACACATACACACGCATACAGTACAGTACAGTACAGTAAGACATTTATATAGCGCCCTGCACCCGAAGGGTCTCCAAAGCGCGCTACACACATACACACATACACTCACATACACACACATACATACATACACACACATGCACACACATACACACACATGCACACACATACACACACATACATATACACACACATATATACACACATATACACACACATACACACACATACACACATACACATACACACACATACATACACACATAAACACACATACACACACATACACACAAACATACACACATACACATACACACACATACACACATACATACACACACACATGTACACACACACATACACATACACACATACATACACACATACACACATACACACTTGTACATACACACACACATACACATACACACATACATACACACATACACACATACACACTTGTACATACACAAACACATACACACACACATACATATTAATTATGTTCATGCTAAATACAATTGCTCTCATAGTCGTGTTCGTTTATGCTATCTGTATGTCGACATGTTCTTATGTTCTGTTTGATAGCCTTGACCTTTGGTCTCGGTGTTGTGAATTCACACTGTGCGGTTGTGTCGTGCGATCTGTGACTATGTCTTTAATTGTTGTTGTTAATGGATTTATGTCTTGTGTTGCTGATGGTTGTATGTCTTGTTGTATTGTTATCATGTTGTATTTGTTTATATCATAAGTTCTCAATTTTAATTATTCTGAAGGTTTTTTGCTAAGTTTTTTTAGTTTTTTTGCATAGCGTTTTTTTTCTTTGTATGTTGAGAAGCCAATAATTGGCTTGACAGACTATGCTATTGTACTTAATTAATATTGCTTTTCTTGTGCTTGTTGTGGCAATACATTACTATTACTATTACTATTACATACACACACACATACACACACACATACACACAACGCGGCAACGCGGCAACCATCACCGGGTCGCCGAACTGATTCGCATATACAACGCGCGCATGTGTGCGTGCTTAATTTTACATTATTATAAAATGAATACTTGATTGTAAATACATGTGTACGTGTAAAAAATAAAAAATACACATACACATACACACACACATACACACACACATACATACATTTGTACGAGACAATTCTATTGATAATGCTATATATATATATAATGATATAGTGATAATTGATAAGCAGAGACGAAAGGCTGCGTGAACGCCATTTTAGTCAAAACATTTTCCGTTTACAGAAAACTCCAGCCAGTTCAAAATACAACCGCTAATATTATCTTATAGACATTAGTTTGCTAATATATAGTAGTGCCATGTAGCGCCATTTTTAATATGCGTATATTTTCATTAGTTGCATTTATAATTGAATACAAATATAATTATTATTCTATTTTTTCAGTATAATATATAAATGACAATTCTTGTGTTCTATTGTTTCCTGCCAACCGAAATTGATATCATATTGTCAGTTAGTCATTGCTCGGACATAGTGTCATTTGAGACAGTACAGTTCCACACTAACGAGACTGGTCATGCTATCAGTATCATTCAGGATTTATCAAGATTGTGGGCTGGCTTGCAACTGTTCTGCAGCTTATGAACGACGCATCTCTTGTGCAATATCTCAGGGCGTAGCAGAGCACCGCGCCCAAATTACCGCCGCGCCACCAATATGACGCGCATTATTGGCTTTGCTTGTCAACCGCGTTGCCAATTAGACGAGATAGTGAACTGGCAACACGGCGACTCAGCAAACAGCCTGGCAGCCCTGGCTGACTGCACAGTAATGGCCAAGTCATCGCTGCAAGCACACACACACACAAACAGTGGACAGCAGGCAGCAATGATGCAATATCTCGTCCAATTATTGTCGGTCACAGATTGAGTCCGGACGCTCGCACAAAATGCCCCGAGGCGGTGTTTCTGCTTAGTTGCTGCAGTTTTAGTAGAAACGTCAACGCCATTTTCCGCAGATTCTCCTAAGTGCGTAGTCTCAGAGATACGAACAATTCCAAATGGAATTTCTCTGGAAAGACAGCATTTGGAAACACTGACCGAGCGATTATATCCTTGTACAAGACCTTGTGTTTGTGTGTTTGTGTGTTTGTGTTTGTGTGTTTGTGTGTTTGTGTGCGTGTGTTTGTGTGTTTGTGTGTTTGTGTGTTTGTGTGCGTGTTTGTGTGTGTGTGTGTTTGTGTGTCTGTGTGTTTGTGTGTTTGTGTCTTTGTGTGCGTGTTTGTGTGTGTGTGCCTGTCATCAGCGTACCTTTGTGTCGACGCTCGGCGGGATAATAGTTATCATGCATTAGTGTTCAAAGTTGACTCAGTTGGCCAATTGCGTGGTACCCTCAACTATTTCCAGCCTATTCAATTACAACACACATAAATTACACACACACACACCTCAATGAAAAGTGTATTGCGTAATATAATTCTTCACATATTTATAATTTCTTGCATTTTTTGCCTATTGTCATTTGCCTTCTATGCTGATTTTGATGATTTCTTACCTAATGAACTGAACTCAGCAGAATTATCGGGGGGTATAATTGCATATTCATACCTCCCAGCCAATTTGTCGCGGGGTATATATACCCCCCAAACCCCCCAGGATTTACACCCATGGTGCGTGTGTGAGTGTTTTTTTGTGTCGGGTCATTTTGGCATGATGTTCGATGAGACTGGTCAGTGGGAAATTATTTCTGAAAAGGAAAACTTTTGTAATGTTAACAATTTTATATTAATCCCTTGAGTTTGTGTTTGATTATCAAGTTATTACCAGAATCGAGGGTAAATTGGTGGATATTAGCATGAAAATAGTTGAAAAATAATTTACGAATCAAGGATAGTTTTGCACAGGTGTGTCCCTGTTTCACATTGTTGAACGAATTCAAAAAATCACAGAAGACGCAATAGAGTAGCATTTTCAACATCCGACCAGACTTGAAAGGTGTATGCGTGCGTGTCTGCCAACACGGGCATGCACTCAATGCGATATCACACACACACACACAAACACACACACACACACACACACATACACACACACACACACACACACACACACACACACACACACACACACACACACACACACACACACACACACACACACACACACACACACACCACCAGCACTTCACTCACAAAGTACTTTGAAAACAGGTGTCCATCTCTATTTGGTGTTGTGTGTATGTGTGTGTGTGTGTGTGTGTATGTGTGTGTGTGTGTGTATGTGTGTGTGTGTGTGTGTGTGTGTGTGTGTGTGTGTGTGTGTGTGTTGCAGTGACGTGAAAAGTGTTCAACTCGTATATATCTCTATTTATATCATCTTCCCGGGCGCTAATCTCTCTCAGTTCTCTCATTGGTTCCTATTTGTATCGGTATTGGATACGGCTGCACTGGAGTACGTGTGTATGCGAATGTGTGTATGTGTGCGTGTGTATGCGCGTGTGTATGTGTGTGTTAATACTTACCAAACTATAATTTCTCCACGATTGCTTGGTAAAGTATTTGAGTATTGATGCACACCTCAAGTGTGTGTTTATATTTTTGAATTTGTGGTTTCTACTATTTGTCCGTACGTGTCCAAAAAGCTATCATTTTATGCATATTTGTAAATCCGAGTATCTGCGTGTGTATGTGTGTGTGTGCGTGTCAGTGCGTTTGTTTGTATGTTTGTCTGTCTGCGTGTGCATGTTCAGATCACTTGAGCGTGGCCATTTGGCAGACAATATCTGACGGGATTTGAATTTTGACACGTTCACTCGCATCTACGCATAAATGCATGATTGGCAAGAGCACGGGGCAAGAGCCTTCTCATGCTATTTATTTCTCTCATCCTCTCTCTTTCACACTACGTCTGTGTTTCAAGTGTCTGCTGGGCTTCACGCCGTATAGAAAAACAACAGAAATCACAAGCGAAATAAGTTGAAATGCCGAAATTGACAAATGTAGTTTTGTTCGTGCGATTTTTCAGTTGCAGATATGAAAACGGATGCACTGTAGATGGAAAATATGTTAAATGATCTGTTAAATGCGTCTCACATTCGAATTCTGTCCAAATATGCATACATTTTCGCTTCACATGCATGACACATACAGACAGACAGACATACATGCAGATTGGAATATATCAGGTATTGTGTATGAACAGCTAAAGCATAATAGGGAAGATCGGTGTATCGGACGCAACAGAATGAGCATCAACAAAATAACTCAAGCAGAACGAACAGAGAAATAGAGAAAAATTAATAATTCTAGAGGAAAGTTTCCTGCAGAAATCATGCAAAAGTTTGATAAAAATGTCTAGAATTCTAAAAAATAACATACAATAATTGCTCCGGTGAATAACAAACAATAACTTTGGGGATTTCGTGATTTTTTCTTGCTGGTGAAATAGAATTAGATCGTGCCCGGCAGGCAGGCAATGCAGTCACTTCATCTTCCCTTCAACCTCTCACTCACACATTTCTCATTCATACACCGCCGAGCCAGGGTGTCTGACAACCTTATCTCCACCAGCCCCGAATTTGCTCGTGTGTATGCTTGCATGTGTATGTATGTGTGTGTGTGTGTGTGTGTGTGTGTGTGTGTGTGTGTGTGTGTGTGTGTGTATGTTGATTCGCGTTGTCATCGGCGCGACAGCACATATTGTCGCTGCCTGGCTGACTGACAATATGAGAGTAGCGCTATCGCATGTGCACACGGACGAGACACGCCAACTTTGCATACACGTCAGATACACTTTGATCACAATACACACACACACACACACACACACACACATACGCATATGCCGGCTTGCTGTACCCATGAATTAATTCTTCAATGCAAATGTGCGCTTGAGTGAACAATTTTCCCGTGCGCGTCACAGACAGGGGTGCCGTTTATTGGGGAAGGCGCGTGTATGCGTGTGTCCGGTTGAAAATTTGTGTGTGCGTCAGTGTGTATGTATGTGTGTATGTGTGTGTGTGTGTGTGTGTGTGTGTGTGTGTGTGTGTGTGTGTGTGTGTGTGTGTGTGTGTGTTGGTGTGGTGTTGACAGCACGGAAGCAATAATGTTGACATAGTTTGGTTATTTATGCGTTGTGTGTTGATTTTGATTGAGTGTCACAGGGTGCATCCAGCTGTGCTCGCTGTTTCAGCTGATAATGTCGTTGAGAATGGCATTGAATCTGCGAATATGTGATAACACCGCAGTTGTCAGATGAAACGTTTCTGAAGAGAAAAGGTATTTATAGAAACAAGGAGTGAATGTGGAACTCAAAACGACTCAACATATGAGGGTGTGAAAACACAAGTTTGTGCAATAAAAAATATGTGTATTTTTAAGTGATAACTCTTCCATTTTATATGGGATAACTTGTCATCGGTTTATTCTGCAACTTTGTTTTCCGAACATACAATTTTGGCCATTGATCGTATTCTCATTTCGATCACAGAGCTCTCGATCATAAGCCGATGAGATTTGAGTCTTCAATACGCCATCATATCCCGTGAAACACAATAATATCTCATCAACTAATCTGATGGCATGCTCAAAGCTCCTCTGTCAAGGACGGCTCCAGGGAACTATCATTCGTGGGGTTAAAGCAATTACGTTTGGTTAAAACCTAAGATTTTGTGTCATGAGATGTAATAAATATCTTGCCTTGCCCCCAAAATCTTGCCCTGATGTCGCCACTGGCCAGAGCAAATATTTCATTGAACACTTTTGATGTGTTGTGTGTTGACATCAGTGACTCTAGGAAGAAGAAACAGTGTAGAATGTACAAAAATATCATTCCCGAAAAACGGTTAAGGTCATAGTAGTGTGTGTGCCTCACGTTGTGTTACATGTTATGTTAGTGTCAGTGTCATTGCTGTGTGAATGGGCTTGTATCATCGTCTAAGCAGCTCTGTGAAATTAACACACACACACACACACACACACACACATATATATATATATATATATATCACATCACTTAAACATTTATATATACATATACATGTATATATATATATATATATATATATATATATATATATATCACATCACTTAAAAACATAAAAACATCTCTTATACTCACCAAAGAATGTGCGCAGAATGATCGTTTGGCATTCCTCGATGTGCTAGTTGAATTGAACGGTAGACAAACAATAACCAGTGTTTACACCAAATCCAGCAGCGCAGGTTTGTGCCTGAATGTTCAGAGCAAGTGTCCGAAAAGATACTTACGCTCCACGATTTCTGCGTACGTCCGACGTGCCCTGACGCATTGTTCATCATGGAAATCGACGCACAACGAGCTCGAGCGAATCACACAAGTTTTCGTCAACAATGGATATTGCAGCAAGGACATATCAGACGTCATATCTGAGACGTTGAACAAACATTTCAAGACGGACGCGTCGACCAGTCCAAACGATAAGTGTATACAATTATACTACAAATACATAATGTCGACAGCACACAGAGTGGACGAGCGTGTGATGAGAGATGTTGTGGCCAAAAATGTGACAGCTAGTGACGACAATACTCGAATAAAACTTGTTATTTATTACAACACACAAAACACAGCAAACTTGGTTCTTCGAAACAAGCCGGAGAGTGACAGGCCCGCGCAGCTGCAGCAGCATCACGTCGTGTACCAATTTCAATGCAACGTCGAGGGGTGTGGACCTCACACATACATTGGCATGACGACGACGACGCTGTCGCGGCGGCTGACTGGCCACCTCAACAACGGTGCAATCAAGATGCATTTCAGTTCGGCGCATGACAGAAAAATCACACGTCAAGACATCGTCGAAGGAACACAGGTTTTGGCCCGCGAAAACGACGCAGGGCGATTGCGCATGTTAGAGGCGGCGTTATATATCACCCAGCTGAAGCCGACGATGAATATACAGCTCGAGGAAAACGTTATTCTGCCAACTCACCGAGCCCCCCCGTTGGAGCGAAACTGGACGCGCCCCTGCGACAGCCAGCCAACACCACTTTCACACCTACAAGACAATGGCACCTAGGAGTGACACCTGGTTAATCACATAAATAGCCTGTGCTTATATATACTTATATAGCTTAAATAGCTTATATATACTTATATAGCTTATATAGCTTATATATACTTATATAGCTTATATATATATATATATACACTTAGTATTCTTGAAATTTCATTCTTAACAAATTGATTAAGGGTAACACTTTAGAGTAATTTTCGGACGTTTTTCGCAGAGGTCCGCTGCAATGCGAGATTCGTGTGCTTATATCAGGTATCGCTTTCACTTTGAACCGCAAAATGCGTTTTTAGCACAGCATAATCATGTTGACTGCTAAAACATGCAATTCTTCTTGAATCAACACGTTGATCGCATGCACGTTGCTCACACAGGGTCTTAATTTGGTGTGTGGTGCAATCAGTTTTAGCTGGGTGTACCCCGACTGACTGCCGCAGTTCAACCGAAACATAGCACCAAGCTGTCTCCTCCCTGAACTGCACTAAAACTGACACACACACACACATACACACATATATACACACACACACATACACACATTGCCTTGCTATTAGAGGGCGTTGGCACGCAGTGGAATTATTGCGCACCGCCGATAATTCGCACGTGCACTTGGGTCACGTGATCTCAGCGGTCATATGACCAGAGCAATCACGTGACCCACCGCCACATTGTCTGTGTGTGTGTGTGTTTGTGTGTGTGTGCTAGTGTGAAATTACAGCTTCTGCTCACAAATTAGTGCAGGGCAGTGTCGAGGTATCGAGCAGTTGCCGATCGATAGTTGAGGGGGGCACGTGCCTATCGCTCGGTCGCACCTCCCGTCACGCACGCCTCCTGTCTTTCAACCAAGCGCACTTTGCATTTGGAAAGCTGCAAGGATTACAGGCCGGTCGGCTGACTCTGTTGTTGTTACAATTAATCCGATTGGAGGCAGTTTTCAATCTAGCCGTTGGCTGTCGATACGTTTGCTGTTCGAATGATCACGTGTTGGCTCCCCTCCATCCCTCGTCCCTATGCATGTATGTATGCGCGTGTGTCTGTGTCAGCATAATATCATCCTCTTTTTCAGCCCGGTGCAGAATTCAATTTAAAATCATTGACATTTTCAATCGCTGCTCTCCAACTTCCCCATGTTTATGAAGCGTAGTTTGCTCTGTCTTGCTGTTCGTCACGGCTCTGTTCCTTTCGCTTAGATTCGTTGTATACATGTGTGCGCGTGTGTCATGGGTGAGAGCACTGTGTGTGTGTGTGTGTGTGTGTGTGTGTGTGTGTGTGTGCGTGTGTGTGTGTGTGTGTGTGTGTGATGTATGATTGTGGAATTGATCAGCACCCGTCGTGCCAAGGTGCTGGCCAGGTGAAGTCGCCAGCATGAATGGTCTAATGATGAGTCGCAATGGCTACAAGACAGGGAAAGTGTGACTGAAAAATGAACACACACACACACACGAGCATACACACACACATACACATACACACATACACACACACGAACACGTATTCATACAGGTGAAGTGTGAATACAATAATATTCATAGCGAAGACACGCGTGTCGATACATACGCAGCCAAATGAGCATTTTCCACATGGTCTCGCGGAGTAGAGATGCTCATATGGAGAGAGTTGTGAGTAGGTGCGTGTACTTTGAGCTGGGTACAGCGCCAGGCAGGCTTCAGATGTACAGGTGGGGCTGCATGTAAGACGGTGGTCACGCAGCGTGACAGCGAGGTGCGTGCATGACGTGCGTGATGCCCGCATGCGAGATGTAGCGTGAGAGACATCTGTACAATGAACCTGCGACCTGTGGTCATTGATAGGTACCACACCTGTGTCACTATCGCTCTCATCCTCTGTACTGTGTCCGTGCAGCCTGTACAGCGCACATCACCGCGCTCTTCCTGTTAAGAGCTAGTTAGACGTGACCACACATGAACACACAGGTTTTGCGCTGAAGTGCGTCAAGTGCAGCTTGTGTGTGGTCATGATATACTCGAATTAACAATAATTACGCCCCGCACAGGCGTATTTGAATGAAGCCACGTGAGCTGGAGAAATAGAATTCGCACGCCGGTCTGCAAATGCACAGATTATTTTGTCCGTCATTTCGCTTGGATCCAGCAAAATGACCGATTCTTCCATTAATCTTCATCTTCATATGGATGATGCACAACTCAGCTGCCATTGCTCCTCATCATTTGCATTGCAATTCGTTCAACACTGACTTTATACGCTTCTCTTCGCCCTTCTCAATGTTTATTGTACTTTCATGTCGCAGCCTGCATCTCACTAGAGTGGCACCAATGAAACTGTTCAGGTAAGCACAAGTTGACAGATGCGCCCACTACCAAAAACAGAGGAACAGGGAGGAGATAGCAAGAAAGAGAGAGAAGGAGAGCACAACATGATAGAATGAGAGAAAGGCGGGTGTCAGACGCAAAAACACACAATCAGATCTCAACAACAGGTGTGCATGCACTGACACACGAGCATACACACACACATACAAACACAAACAAACGCATGCACTACCGCATACATTTTGTGACACAGACACACACATACGCGCATAAAGAGACACGCATATATCAAGTCAAGTATGTTTGTACGTGTGTGTGCGTGTGTGTGTTTATGAATGGTTGTATGAGGGTGTGTGTGTGTGTTCGTGCATGTGTGCATGTGTGTATGTGTGCATGTGTGCATGTGTGTGTGTGTGTGACAGTGCAGGCTGCGTGTTTGTGCATATATTTACGACGTGATAAATCAGAAGACGGACGGACAAAGCCGGTGCGCCATTAGAGACGGCACCTCAGATATGCCACATAATTCTATTGTCTCGGCCCTAGTGGCTCAGTGATGGCTGCGAGGTATTAGCGAGATGGTGCGTTATTCTCGCATTTGCTTCACATCTCATTTGCCTGGCCAGTGGGGTTGTTTGCTCAAGACTCAGCAGCATTTGTTTTATGGCAGGTTCAACATTTTGTAGTCTGGATACTGGCAATGATACAATAATTCTACAAGAAGCCATCAGTAGTTATAGGCGCGTTATTACTTGTGTAAATGGTTTTGTTAGATAGATAATGGTTAATTTTGCGGAGAAAAATATAGAAGTGAATTAAAATTGATTAAAATTGAAAAGTGAATTAAGATTTTTCTTAATTTTTCCTCCAATGGTTTTTGTCTCTTTATAAAATTCTCATTTTGATGCCAAAAATCAGCGGGTTCTTGCCGACCATTAATTCTTTTTACTAATCAAATTATTAAAACGAGATACGGAGCGAGAGATAGAACCAATGATTTAGTATGCGCAGTTGAAACTTAAATAAAAAAAGAATTCAGGATTGTATGGCGTAAAAAACTATGATAAACACACTCATCCACACACACAAACATACACATACTGTCACAGACATACACATACAGGCACGCGCACGCGCATGCACACATGGACATGCATACGCATTGGTATACATGCACACCTAGCGATGCGAAAAAACCATTTTCTTTGGTTGAGGATTTTTTTGCAAAACACATGTTCTTTAGGTTTTTTTCAATAGAATTAGCCCCAATTGTCATCGGATGTTGGATTTTAGTACATAGAAACGAGTTTAATTGACGTGTTGTACATCTTTACATGTCTTATTTCAAAGATAATTTGATAATAGTATAAGAAACAAAAATATTTATCAATAAATACCTCAGCAGACTGTTTGAAAATGCATCCGGATCCGGTGGTTTAGGTTTTTTCATTGAGAAAACCCATGTTTTTAAAGATGGTTTTAATGATGTGGATATTTGAAATAATTTGTCAGCAGAACAAAACAAATTCATTGAGTAATCATGTGTTTTTTTCAAAAGAAACCATGTTTTTCATGAAAATGCAATGATGTTTGTCAAATTGGTTTTAAATTCGTTTTATTAATGTACAGATTAAGAAAATGTTGACAGCAGAACAAGACAAGTTAATTGGTTGGTCAAGTGTTTTTTTGACAAACGTTCATTTAAACTAACGCTTTTTAATGAAACAATGTTTTCTAAAACAGTATCTATGTAAGATAGATTTGATTGATGTACGTTCAAATACCTTTGGTATAGCAAGTAGCCTGCTGGTATAAGCGGCTGGTTAAGCCTCTTGATTTAAACTGCTTTTTAACCATGGTTTTTAATCATGGACACTGCAAGGACGGAGGGAGAGAGATTTAATAGCGGTTTTCAAGTATTAAAATGAGTATGACACAGGATTTGAGTTTTCGGAATATACAAACAAAAAACAGGAAGACGAGGACACAACAGAAAACTAAAGAAAAGGAGATGCCGCAGCGACTTGAGGAAATATGGCTTTCCGTTTAGTTGCATTAGTTGTTTAGTTGCCCAGTGGAATTCTTTAATCAATGCTTGTCGTTGCTGGACAAATGTGGCAATTGAGACGGGACAGCTCGAGCCATGCTCATCTCCCGTAAATTCAACTCGGTGAGAACTCGGTGAGAACACACACAAATACGGACATACACACAGACAGTCACAGACATACAGACACAAGCACACACTCATACAGACACAGACATACAGACACAGACAGACAGACAGACAGACACGCAAGGGCACACGTGATATGACAAGTTCAGCAGACAGGCTGAAAACCAGCTAATATAATCATCGCTGGTAGTCATTTTATTGACGTGGCTGCACACACAGTTTGGGCGAGCACGACGCCGCGCATATATATGTGTGTATGCCTGTGTGTCATGTGTGAGAGAAAGAGAGAGTGTGTGTGTGTGTGTCTGTGTGTGAATGTTTGAGATGCTTCCGGAAATCTCACGTGGCCAGCGAGTGTGAGAGTATTTCAGCACCACTCAGGGCTATATTGTGCGCTAGTATTTGTGTGTTGGTGTGTGTGTGTGTGTGTGTGTGTATGTGTGTGTATGTGTGTGTGTATGTGTGTGTGTGTGTATGTGTGTGTGTGTGTGTGTGTGTATGTGTGGGTGGTGCGGTTTTCTTGGGAATGTGCTCGCGGTACACACATCTGTGTCTGTCTGTCTGCATGTGTGTCTGCATGTGTGTGTGTGCATTTGTGTACATATATATTGTGTGTGTGTGTGTGTGTGTGTGTGTGTGTGTGTGTGTGTGTGTGTGTGTGTGTGTGTGTGTGTGTGTGTGTGTGTGTGGCGAATGCAAATTACACCGCAAATGAGCAGTGCAGGAAAAATCCACTCGAATTTCAGCGCATATCGGTGCCATGTCAACAACGTATTGCTACACTTCGCACTTCCAAACTCGGCTCAACAATACAACGCAATCAAGCGGTGTGTGTGTGTGTGTGTGTGTGTGTGTGTGTGTGTGTGTGTGTGTGTGTGTGTGTGTGTGGTAGATATATGTACATTCGCACACACACACATAGACACGCACACACTCACGCACACGCATATTCAGAATGAAATAGCGTGGCAGGGATGTGGTTCGTGCAGTACAATCACAATGTTGATGACGTGGGGCTGTTGAAAAGATGACGCAAAGAATGCTAGAGGCGATGTTGCTATACAGCACCAGTCGCGACCAAGA